>BQNB010113444.1:0-21937 GCA_026074375.1 Tanacetum coccineum
ACCGATCACGTCTTATTCTTGAGAATACACTAGTTCTTAGGCTATGGCAGCGCCTAGATCTGTGCCTTTTTTCATGTTCCTTGGTGTCCATATTTTTTTACTCGGAGTACCGTGATGTTTCGAAACATCCTTCGAAGTTAAGTCGGGATTTTAGCTCCTTCAGCTTTTCACTTTTTTCTTTCTCCCGATTAAACTTCTCGGCCATGATGGGTAGCAGCTGATTGTAATTTTTTTGGCAATATTCTCGGAGGGCTGCGTTGGATGTGGGCCCACCTCGATCTTGCATAGCTTGCTCCTTTCCTCTCCCAACCGTGTTCCACACCGCCGACGTGGGTTGGCTAGGAGTGGTTTGTTCATGATTGCTCATGGTGAGTAATTTTGTAGAACGTAGTTGTATTCTGGTCCGAAGGATAGCGCCAACTTGTTAGTACAAAATACGTAATGGGTTAAGTGGATAGATCTTGGGAGTTATTGGACCAGGCCCAAAGATGAGATCTTGAACTAAATCAGGTAATGAGATGATTTCCTGCACGATGAAAGGTAAACCGTTAGTTTTATCATAGGGACGGACCCCACGATTGGACTTCGACATGTGAGTAAGTAAACATATTTGTCAGAGAATGTCAGAGTATGTGTGTATGAAATGTGGTCAGAAAATCATACCTTGTGGGGTGTCAGAGTACCCCTTTTTATAGGTGAGCCAAATATTAGGTTTTCCTAATATTTCGCTATTTTCTGTTAGTGGGACCCTTATCGGATAAGGGTCCGCAGTAATCGTGTTTTGCGGACGTGGGTCCCTTTCCGCAGATGTTGCTTGGTCAGCGGAAGGCCTATCACGTCCATCTTATTTCTTTAGGGTCGTGCCAGCATGGGATTGAGCTTAGTTTTGGCCTATTGTACTTTGCGATTGTCTTGTTGGGCTTGGGCCCATGAATAATTTATGTAGTCTAGGCCCGGAGGCTTGTTACACGTATTATACGTCATCAAGTCCCCCAGTCTAGTATGTCTATTACGTGCAATTGTTGTTGCGTGTGGTAGATATCACTAGACTCAGGTTTCGGTACTCCTTGTATTTTTGCTCCCTCCGTGCTTGTCCTTTGGCGACGTTCCGTTGCCCTTGTTAGGTGGGACGTGGGTGACGTGGTCTCTTCGTGGCCTTTCACCTTCTGACTGATTTGACTGGTTAGTCCAACTGCTTAACTGTCATCACTATCTTTTACTTTTCATCTTGGCCATTGACTCGGAGGTCATAGCCACGTGGAAACATCTGGAGGGAGCTTGCACTTACTATACCGAGGGTATAAATACTCAGTGTGGTTTTCACTGTTTCCTTTTTCATCTTCTCGAATTATAATCACTATTGTTAAAAAGTTCTTCAAGTTTTTCAAATCTGTTTCCTTTGTGCCTTATTTCGAAGAGTTTTAGGCTTTCAGGTTAGGCCCCAATCCTTGCTTACTTTTATCATGAGCAGTATTACAGATATAAAGTCTGTTCTTACTCTAAAAGCTCTAAAAAAATTGCGAATCGTATCATATTCCTGATGAAGTTCATCCACAATTTCCTAGCCCTAACCAGACAATTCATGAAATGCCTACTGGCAAAATAGGTATATATACTAGATTCTTCGAGTACGCCAATTTTCGAGTACCACTTTCCACTTTTCTTGTTAACGTGCTCAGACACTATCACATTCATATATCCCAATTATTCGTTATTGGTGCAGCCAAAGTGTCTCATTTTGAGATCCTTTGCCGTGTTCACGGTTTTGAGCTAACGGTTGGGCTGTTTCGTTGTTTTTATGTTAATTCCAAAAACAAAGGTTGGATGTCGTTTAGTAAACGCCAGGGAAATGATGCCGTTTGTTATACCAAACCCTTAGACTCATTGAAAAGCTGGAATGATCGTTTCTTTTGGGTCGATGCTTTTGCTTGTCCTGCTTCCTTTCCGTGGAATAGTAGCAAAAGTGTGTCGAAGGACCCTTTTCCTAAGTCTTCCTGATATGTGAGAAATCACATATCTTTATTATATCTAAAATGGCTCTTAAATGATCAAAATATGCAAAAATATGCTTGTATTTGTGTATTTTGTTGTTTGTATATGTGTAGGTACGGATAATGCAAATATCACAAGAAAACGGTCAAAAGCCGGACAAACACGAACACGAGAATGGAAAGATTATAAAAGAGCCGGAAGATTGCTATCAATGGTCAACATAGTCAACATTGGTCAACCACAAGACAAAACACTTAAAAATACCCAAAATACCATTAATGTTAAACCAAATTCACCAAAAGTCCCTTAACCCTAACACCGTTAGCCTTTTATTAATAAAGGACTAGCGGTCGTTATCTTTTATAAAAACCTAAAACCAAGTTATAACCAAGCCCACTTAACCACACCTGGCCCAATTCCCTTTTAAAAATAAACCATAAGCCCAACGTTCAAAAACAGTTAAAAAGGGCGCGAGTCCCTTTTTACTGTTCATCATCTTCTTCAATCAATTACCTGTCAAAATCAAAGGGGTAATTTAAATTGATGATGTGGCATCAAGATTCAAGTGCCAAGTTATGAGTTGGCAGAGTGAAACGTCACCAAGGCCTCTCATTGGCCAAGACATCTCAAGGAGGACACACGTGGATGCAAGGAAACACACAAGGAAGGGAATTTTTGCACTAAATCCTTTGCTAAAGAGGCACAAGTACTCTGACACACGGATTGCCACGCTGGCAATCCGTGTGCTCACTTAATAATCCAATGGTGTAGATTGAAAAGCCAATGATTAGATGATTTGAAGGGACGAGATCAAAAGCCAAGAGAGAGTGTATTCAGACCTAGAAGCTTCTTCATCTCCTATAAATAGAGATCACTCCTCACTCACAGAGATATCTTTTCAGTATCTAGCTTATCTAGGAGTAGTTTTATAGTAGCTTGTAATTTAGCTTATTTCTTATGTAATTTTAGCTTATAAATTTTAGTTTAATGTTATTTCCTTTCCAACGATTTGTACTCAATATTAGTTATTAATAAAAGTTGTTTTCTATTAAATCTCCTTTGTTAAAATCTGTTTTCTACTTACTTGCTAAATGAATAAAAAAGCTCTTATTACGATTTTATAAGCTCAAGCTACTCTTAAGCTACTAAAAGCTCTCTTATAAACTTGATCATCCCTTGGAATTGGATGGCTGCTGGATGATCAAGTTGGGTAATAGTCCTTGAAGGTCAAGGGTTAGGATAGATTAGGAATTGGTTTTGCTTATAGCTATAAGCTATAAGCTGTTTACATAAGCTCTGATTGAGCAAACAATCCCTGTTTAGCTGGGATTTCAGGTTCTGCATCATTTACCTTTTGTCATTTAAAATTTTCTAGTTAAATTGTTCTTATTAGCTTGGATTTGCTTATTGATTGTTAGATTTGCTTATTAACTGTTAAAACTTGCTTATTAATGTTCATTTTAGTAGTTTTATGCTTATTGTGTTTGTTAGATTGTTAGATCTTAAGTTTGTTTTAAATTTCTACAAAACTGTCAAAAAATTAAGAAAATACCAAAAATATTAGCATATACTGTAGGCTTATTATTCTAGCTTCTTTGATTATTGATATCTGATCTTTAGGTTTGTTATAAGCTGGTAAACATCTGGTAATTAGAATTTGTGCTTTATATCTTTATCTTATAAGCTTAAAATGGATCTATGCAGTTTAAAGGAGTGTTTGGGTCAAGGCAGTACTAACTTGAGTTAGTACTGCCAAGGTCCTCTTGGTTCTTTAAAGTGAATTTACATTTCATTATTAAGTTTATTAAGGTAAGATTTAAGGCCTTTGTAGGTTAAAACAAGTATCAATCTAGTTAGAGGGTAAGCTGTTTTGAATCGGAGTCATTGATGCGTAAAGTTTTATACACGTATAATGATATAATTATAGAAAATTACCAAACTACCCTTGAGGACAAAAGTAGTAAGGAAAATTCTCACAATTATATATAATAATACGTATATTTACCGGTAAGTGATTACCGGGTCGTATTCTTCGAAGATTTATGAAATTGAGACCATGCTTGTTATTTGGACAATGATTTGAATTGGTTCGAAGATGATTTTTTTCTAAAATCCTAAAAGTGAGAAAATTAAAAGACAATTAAACCTAACTTTAATAACGGGAAATTAAACTTTAACTAAAAATGCAAAACGGGAACCCTAAATGGTGATTAAAAACTCTAAATTTCCAAAATTAAACCTAAAATGAAATTTTCACTTTTAATAGACTCTAATTGACTAAAAAGTAAGTCTAAAGAAAACTAGAACAAAAACGGAATTAAATTGAGTTTAAAAACACGAAAAACGTGAACGGAAACGAATCCCGTTCTTTAAAAATTGAAATTTTGCAATTTTAATCCTACGGAATCAAAACTAATTTTCCTAGAAACTATATGATAAAAGAAAGTTTTCTAAAAAAGAATTATATTTTTTTGATTATTTTTCTATTTTTATGAATTTTTAATGTTTTTAATAAAAATAAATGTTTAAAAATACAAAACTAATTCTAAAAATTCTAAAAAAATTATAGAAAGTAGCTTGAACTAAGAGCAATCTAGGAAAAATAAGTTGGGAATCACAGCTTATCGAATAAGCTGTGCAATAAGCTAAAACAACTTATTGTACAAAAAGGCATTAAGGCTAATTGGGGAGTTAGTCTTTTATTAACAAAGGACTAACGGTGTTATGAATTTAAGGGCTTTTGGTGAAAATATTTTTAACATTAAGGGCTCATTTGGGATTTTGAGGGTTTTGTCTTTTTGTGGGTTGACCAAGGGTTGACCAAGGTTGACTTTGTTGACCATAGCTTGATAATTCCCGGCTCTTGTGCACTCTTTCCTTCTCGTGTTTGGCTTTGTCCGTTTTTGCTTTGATTTTGTCCATTTCTTTAATATCCGTACCTGCACATACACAAACACAAAAACAAGCATGTATTTTCCATTTTTACATGTTTTTGGTCTTTTTGGAGTTGTTTTAAAGGTAAGGTCATGTGTTAAAAATAGCACATACCAAATTCCTCCATACTAAGGTATTGCCGTGTCCTCACGCAATGCTATAAGTATGCACTTAGAATACTAAGATTATCATCCCCCTCGACTAAATTAACCCAAAAAAAGTAGCTAAGTGTTCATCGGGTGAATAAGTATCAAGAGTTTAGAGAACACATTTTTACCATTATTGAAGATATACGCTCATTACCACTAATATTTTTGTTTTTCTCTTTTTCTCATTATTATTATTATTATTATTATTATATTTTATATATTTTAGCATCTTACAAATTTATATTTCGTTATTTTTATACGTTAGGGATCATAGAAACATGATGCATTTGATTCGAAAATGCCTCAAAAAGGATAATTTCATCTTCTTGAGTTTTCACTCGCACCAAGCTTAAAACGAAATCACAATTAAATATCAGTTAAGATGCTAACACTACTCATATTTGCAACTTGTGAACTTTTCACTCCCGACAATTATTATATCTTAGGTGAATGTGCTATTTTGAATTTCAACCGTGGATCAACGTTTTGCAAAAATTCTAGGTGTCACGTTTCCACAAGAGAATATTAAGTTCTGATGCGAGATCATCCTATGTACGACTTTCGTCTCGGCCACATCCCACCTTGCGGCTAAGTGACCAAGCTTTTGACCCCCATAGAGACTTAGTATCGGGAATCAAGGACCTTAGGTTTCAAAAAAACTATTAGTTTCTCGTTTATACATGCTTACTTAAAAGAAATATTTAAATTCAAAGCATATTTAAATTTAACAAAAAGAGATCTATTTATTAATTCAAACTTAATATTAAACATAACATTGATGCAATTGTAACCCTCGACCTTT
The DNA here is from genome assembly GCA_026074375.1 of Tanacetum coccineum. Lineage (NCBI taxonomy): Eukaryota > Viridiplantae > Streptophyta > Magnoliopsida > Asterales > Asteraceae > Tanacetum > Tanacetum coccineum. The sequence goes on from BQNB010113444.1 coordinate 5,878, forward strand.
TAGAAGGCTGCAACATCGGTTGTGAGCCGGCAAGATGCAACAAACTTTTATCAGTCTCGGATTTTTATTCTTACTATGGGCTTTCTTTAGAAGGCTGTAACATCGGTTGTGAGCCGGCAAGATGCAGCAAACTTTTATCAGCCCACAGTTTATATTTATTATATTTTTTATTTTCAGTCTTTTTTATCTTTATATATATATATATATATATATATATATATATATATATATATATATATTTTATAATATATAGAGAAGACTTCTTTTTGAAAAATTTAAGTATAAATTTGAACTAAGACTAAAATTTTTGCTATTAACTACATAAAATTTGTTGATTTAAGTTTAATCTCCAAAAATAGCACGTATGATTAGTCCGGTTAAGAGCTTATGGGAGAAAAAGCCACAAATTACATACATGAGCTCTTAAGATTTCCAAATAATCCTTGTTTAGCATCCAACTCATGCTTAACTCTATCATTTTTTGTTCTTCACGAAAATCGCGAACGCTTAGCCTAAAAGTTAAGGAACAAGCTAGAGCTCAACACGCTCGATCGAGTCAAAATTTATTCTTATTCTACCCAGCAGGAAAGTCAAAATTGTGACAAAACACTTATTTTGTTTTTGAAATTTTTTTAAATTTTTTTCATTTTTTTTGAAATTTTGGTGGTAAAAACGGGATTACGTGAAAACAACGGCTGCAGGCACAATCAAATCGATAGATTCCCCCCATACTAAAACTACACATTGTCCTCAATGTGAGATTCTCCCATACTAATTCCAATGCATATTCTTGATATAAAAAGGGTCTCTACGTAAATCTAAAGCCGTTTATTAATTATGCTAAAGATAAACGTTAGTCGATAAGATTTTAGGATATCGGATTCCCTAAATGAAGCTGAGGATATGAAGCTCGAATGTATGAATGGACAAAACCATGAACACGAGAGTCTTCAAAATCCGGGCAATTCCTGACATAAAAATCACTAACACGAAACACGAAGAAAAAGAAAGAGGCAAGCCCCTTACCATCAAATGTTAGAAAATTAGATAAGAAGTAGATAATGCTTGTTTTTGTTAACTGAGCTCGAGTTTGACTCGACCCCGTATTAGTGTTGTCCATGGGGAGCAAATGGAAATGAAAATTCTCAATACGGGCTTTATTTATGTTTGGTTAAACAATTTAAAGCAAATGAAAGTTCCATTCCGTTGAGATGCCCCCGGCTCTAAGTGGACATGCCGGGGTCAAAAATAGTGTCTTCACTCCTGGTGGAGAGAAGTAAAGGAGAATCCACAAGGTAGGTGCGATACGGGAGAAAAGTCCGAATGACAAATGTGAAGGAATCGTCAACTTCAACATTTTTAGAAACATTAATCTCACCTCCCCCTAGGTCAAAACATTCGTCTTCATTAAGCTCATCAAAATTATTTATCACAGGTGCATCGGGCTCAATATCGAAGGTAAAACGCTCATACTCAGGAATCGGATCTTCGTAAAGTAAGTCGTCAAGAAAAACAATATCCCCCTCCAAGTCTAAATCACTCTCAATACCCGGAGGTATCGAGTCTTCTGGAACAAGAAATGTATCAACCTCCTCTATAAGAAAGTCACTATCCACAACGGGAATAGGAGAAGAGGAGGGATTTTTGAGCACAAAAGGAATAGAAGGAGTGAGTTTCAACGCTTTGATCTTATCAATGAGAAGATTGACATTTAATAATTTCTCACGAAGAATCTCGTCCTCTATTTGAAAAATATCATTGTCTTTTCTCTTCTCTTCATCCAAATTCGTCTTCTATTAAAATTGGCTTCATCAATTCCGGTAAAAATGGATTAATAAAATTGAGTTCACCGTCGAACTCCTCGGAAGAAATCAATCTTAGGAGATGTATCGAACTCTATCTCGACTAAGCAAAGAGTTAATAAGTCCACATTCGGCATCAAAATAATCACAGATGCACATCACAAATATCTTCGAAAAATACCCTTTAACTCACTTGGATTGGGTACATGGTCTCAAAATCTAGACTTTTTTTACCTTTCGGAATAGGGTTAAGATGCGCGTCCCCCATTACTTCAGAAGAGTTATCGGGCTCCTCGATCGGTAAGTCTGGTGTGATTGCTTTAGGCTTTCTATATATAACAGTATACTCATCATCATTATTATAGAAGGTCGGGCGATTCCAACTTGGACTATTAATAAATTCAGATAGTTCCTCATTAATATTTCAAGGAGTTTACTCATCAATTCTTGAATATCTTCTTGTTGATATTGCTTGTCCGTAAAAGCATGCTTAATTTCGGAAAATCTCTCCCAAGCTATCAATAAAACTTTGGCTTTCTCCCCCCAAAAGGTATACGAAAACTCAAGTTTCTAAGAGGTTTGAATGCTTTCATTAAGTCTTCTCTAGCTTGCAACACTTCTTCACTCGTTTCTTGAGGAGAATGATGAATGAGGGGGATACGCGGGGTTCTAAATTGGTCAAAACCGAAGAATTAGAATTAGATAAATTTTGGTTCATCGGTTGACACTGAAAAGTCGAGTGAGGACCCCCGCAGTTCTCACAACAAAGATATTGTTGTGGAAAACTTGGTGAAGTTGGTGGAAAATTATTATCGAAGTTTTGATCGAAACACGGGTTCTGATTGTAAACAAACGGAACTTGAGGCAACAATCGTAATCATAATGAGCATCGTTTCCACTAACTCACAAATATTCGTCTCGTACTGGGGTTGTGGAGGGTAGTCGGAAAAATTTTGAGATTCATTGAAAGAATTCGGATTTGGATTATAATCGAATGAATTTCCATCTCTTGAAGCGCAAAATGAACAAAATCCTCCTTTTAACGGGCCTTCACACCCACAACAAGTGACTGGCTTTCCATCACCATAAGTGCAATTTAAACAAGTTCCAAGTAGAAGATTAACACCACACTGCGGACACGTACATAGATAACAATAAAAGCCATCACATGGTTGTCCACACCCCGTACACTCACGTTGGTTAAATGACGTCATAAGAAAGAATTAAACAATATAGAGGATAAGAACACAGAAAAAGGGGGGGAGGAACCCCAACTCAGCCACAAAACACCCACCCACCTAACCCTAAGACAGAAATAATCAGAGGATTAGAAAAGAAGAAAAAAGAATTTTAGAAAAAAAGGAACAGAAAACCCTAAGAAAGATGAAATAAAAGTAAAGGATTAAACGGATAAGAGGTAACGGAGAATGTTTTTAGGTTTTTAATAATATATGAGAAAAGAAATTAAAATAAGAAAGAAAAATATTTTTGGTAACCGAAAATTAAACGTGCACAGTAGCTCTTTAAAAATACGTACAAGAAAGCGAATGAGTTGGTAAGCGCTAGGCGCTACTTAGAATAACTCTTCTCCTCTTTGGGTGATGTGGATCAAAACCCCGCCTTAAACCTTTCCTCTATTAGCACGTTATCTAAGGTGAGCGTATCAAACGATTAACAGATGGTTATTGTTAATATTAAAATACAAGAAATTACTCACAAAACGGAATATAACTTCACGAGGAGGTTCTTCAAAAACATCTAGTCTTCGAACGAAACGCGATAATCGTAACACACTTCCCCGGCAACGGCGCCAAAAATTTGATACGCGTCCGAACACACTATATATATAATATAATATATAAGTATTATATCAAATAATAGTATAGTAAGTATTATCCGTCGGATTTAAGAAACAAACTTTTAACCAAAGTTGTCTCAAAAACCTCCTGGGTCGTTTTCCCTCGATGAAGCGTGAATTGAAAATATCGGCGTGATGCAAGGTTTGAATGGTTTCAAAGATTTTTGAATTGGTTTCTATAACTTCTAATAAAAATGAATAAAACATGAAAAGCATATAAAACTTTTAACAATTAAAACACGAGAACATAAAAACGTAAAGGGAAATTAAAGAAAACGCGACATTTAAGCAACTACGTCTAAATTAAGCCCTACGAACGTAAATTTAATATTCATAAATCCTAAATGACAAAAGAAAATTTTCAGAAGAGGAATTATATTTTTTTGATTTTTATTTTATTTATTACGAATTAAAAACTAATTTAATCTAGACAATTAATAAAAAATAGTTAACTACTCCTAAAAATTCTAGAAAAATTATAAAAAGTACTTAGGACAGTAAAGAATCTGTTAAAAATGCTAAATTGAAAATTCGCTTAATGAATAAGCAGAAAATAAGCCATAAAGCTCGAATAAGCAAAATGGAAAAATGTCTATAAGGAATTAATGTTGCAAAGAATGTATGAAAAAGTCCCACGGGCGAGTTGGTTTAGAGTGTGTATTGTGAGGCGTTGGTGTTTGAAGGGAGAGGTCACAGGTTCGAAGCCTGTGGCCTATTCTCTATTGAAAAACATTTTTTTATTTTTGAAAACTAAACTTAAACTAAAAATAAGCACTTTTCATAAAATGACCTTTTCTAAGAAGCTACAATCAAGCCAGGAATGAGCTTATGAAAGAGGTAGAAATGCTTAAGAGCTTGATAAGCTTTTGAGCTTTAATAAACCTAAAAGATCCTATAAGCTAGGTCAAATTCTGTATAAGCTAAATATACCTATCACTTAGACTCAAACAAGCAAAAAAAATCTAAAAAAATAGCAATTCAAATAAGCTGAAAACGGCTAAAAAATTGAAACATTTAGGATAAAAACAGAACTAAAAAGCCTTCACGATTTAACTGATTGTGCCTTAAGCTCATTAAGCTTAAAACAAGAATTACTAAAGCTAACAAATGACTAAAACTATTTGTTACGCATATAATGAAAAAATTTAATCAGGATAAGCTTGGAATCTAGAATAAACTAAATTTAGAAACTTTTAAGCAATAACAAGCCTTAAAACTGCTTAAATCTGCCATCTTTAAGCCAAAAACTGATTAGCTAGAGAACTTTAAATCTCAAAAAAGCTCAAAATTTTAAAGTCTACTATCTAATCTACTTTGTGCACCAAAATTCAGATCTTAAATCAACCTAGAACCTATCTGAATCTGAATAAAAAAATGATCAGTTTGCACGGCAGAGTTTTGGACTTTTTGACAATGCAGCGTAAGATTTTGAGACTCAATAAACATGTTTGACATATTATTAACTGAAAACAAGTTTAGAACCTACTTTGATGAGCTTACTACAATCAGGATATATCAAAATTAAAGCTAGAATTTAGCCACATTTGATCTGCCAATAAGTGCAAACTTATAGCTTGACTTGATTGTTTTTAAACTAAACTCAAAAGGCGATTACCACTGTTCTAATAACAGTACATATGCATTTTAGTATGTAAGAAACTGCATTTGAAACAATATCATTTATACTCCTTATCCATTTTACAAGCAACATCTTCATGAATCCCAAAGGACTATAACAGTTCCCAAACTTACTAAGACCCACCTAGCAGTTTTGTAAATTTCGTTACCAACTCTAAATGTAAGCTATACTTAATTGAGTTTATGAGTATACTAAACTTTAAGACTTATTTGAGCTGTTAAAATCTGTTTGAAGAACAAAAACAATTTTGAACATTATTTGTTATTTAAAGACTTATCCCAACAGTACCACTTATGTCCAATTAAATCCTATCTTTATGCTACTACACAAAAGTTTCCACTAGGTGCTTGTTGTGTGAGTGAGTGAGGTATGCTCTCATTATCCTTAATCCTCAGCCCTTGATCTCTTTCTTGGCCTCCAATCCTTATATCATAGCCCTTGGATCAAATCCGCCATCACACGGATCGCCAGCGTGGATTAGTATATGTCAGATGTGGCAAGGTCTTCTAGAAATATTCACTTATATGAGAGGTAGATAAGCGGGTGAAATTAATTTACCCTGTTGTTGTGTTTGTGTTTGGGAGGGAAAAGAGAAAGATAAACAGTAACACTGTTTATTCTTCTTCTTTGACCCGTGTTTTAGTAAAAGGCTTTGATCGGGTAGGGTGGTATTTGGGCTTGGGTTTAATATTTAGGCCTTTTATATTTTTGTTAGGCCAAGTTAAAGGGTTTAGGATTAATGGTGAATTGGTAAGGTTTATAGATTAAGGCTAGCGACCGTTAGTCTTTTATTAACAAAGGACTAACGGTGTTATGAATTTCTTAGACTCATTGAAGAGCTGGAATGATCGTTTCTTTTGGGTCGACGCTTTTGCTTGCCCTGCCTCATTTCTGTGGAATAGTAGCAAAAGTGTGTCGAAGGACCCTTTTCCTAAGTCTTCCCAATATAACGTGGAACATTATGCTACCCTTGTTGCATATTCGGCTCCTTTTCGTAAGTATCCGGAACCTTTCCTTTGCTTAATAGGAATTAGTCTTAACTATACCTTGGATGAAGATACTTATCCTTAGTTTCTGTGTGATAATGATGAGGGTGGGTGCTTATTATTATGTCTTACTTGTGTTTTGCCTTTTTATCATTTTTGCTGACCGTTTTAATCTTTTCTCTTTTTGTTTAGAAATGGATTTGCTTTCCTTTATCCGAACTGCTGAACCTATAAAGGTGAGGGTTGGTGAGAGGCAGCGTGCAGAAGGTGAACCAAAGTTGTTAGATACCAATGTGGGGCATGTTGTTTCGCTCTTACCGGTTGCTCCTGCTCATGCCTCAAGCGAACTAGAGGCAATCGTGGACAAGCTTTTTGACGAAGGAGGTAGTGGTGGTCAGACGAAGCAGGGTGATTCTGTGAGTGGCAGGCATGGTGTTGGTATTTTTCCATTTAGTGAAACTGCAGAGATTATTGCTAAAGACGCAGCTCTTGTCCAACCAAAGCGTCAAAGAAAAAGGAAAACCATTGTTTCTGATGCTGGTGAACCTTCACACCCTCCTAAGAAGTTAAGGGAAGATTATGAAACTTCAACTGGGCCATATGTTGCTGGTAAGTCTAGGTCCACGCTCCAGAGGTTACTTGCTGGAGCTGTGTTAAATCCGAAGGTTGGGATTGAGGCCTTACCTACCCTACCTTTTATTACTTCTTATGTGTCCGTAACAGCAGAGATAGAGAGTGAGGATCAAACTAACTCTATGGCTGGGGCTAATCTCCGAACCATTACTGCTCCTTTGAGGTTTGTCATATCTTCAGATTCTTCTCACCATTCAGGTGCTAATATTGCGGAAGCTGAAGTTGATTCTTTTGCCAGGCCTTCCGTTCTGTTGATGACAGTGGCCACAACCGTTACTTCCACAGTTGATCCTGCTACAACTGTTAAAGAAAAATTTGTTGAATCTTTTGTCTTTGGTGGTGATTCTTCTGGTGGTAGGGCTGACCACACCGTAGGTGGTTTTTCTGACCTTACTGGTAGTGACTTTATTGTTGGTGGTATCCGTACTGTCATTAGTCCTGATGTGGATCTTCAAAAAGTATGTGTGCCTTAGTAGAGTGTAACCAATGGCTCTCGCCTGGATGATGGTCGTACTTGCCACGAGATGGTGGATGAATTTGCTCCCCCTAAGTTCTTTACGTCAATCCGTAGGATAGATCATAACTAACTTTTCACAGAGTTTAATGTAGGGGCTGCTCGCCAAATGTCCCTCAGTGCTGAAGTGAGGATGCGTGTGGAGTACAATATTAGATAGAGGAGGAGATTGAATTTTGTTGTGGAGGAAAAAGGTTCTTTATTGAAGGCCAGGGATGCGGAAATTGAGGGTCTCAAGGCACAGTTGCTTGTGAAGGAAGCGGAAGCCGCGAAGGCCATCTGTCTCCGTGCCGAAGCCTCTAAGTTTGAGGCTATTGAGAAATCCCTACAAGATGAAGTGAGAGTTTTGAAGGATTGTAACACCACTCTGGAGAAGGAGAAAAGTGAGCTGAATGTAAAGGTTGTTGATCTTGCGGCTTCAATGAAAGTTAGGGAGCAAGAGGCTGCTGATTTGGATGCTATGGTGACTTCCGCTAAGTCTCAGAATGACAACCTTATTGATTAGGTATGTGTCTTTTACACTTGTGTATATTTTTTATTTTTCGATTTTCTTATTTATGTTTCCACATAATTGCAGGTACATAGGCTAGAGGCTTCCTCTGCCGGACTTTAGGATAAATTCGTGGTGTATGAAAACTTCATTGATCAGCGTGAGAAGTTTCAAGATGAAAAGATGGCAGAGGTGAATGAAAAGTTTGACAAGTTATGTGCTGATTTTGTTGAGATGGCCCTTCATCTTGAGGAAAAATTCTACCCGCATCTTTTGACTACCATTTCCGGACGTCGGTGGCTACTTACGCACGGCATGGAACTTGCCATTGCCAAATGTTTAAACTCTACTGAATATCTGTCTGTTCTTGGAGCGGCGATTGGTAAAGCCATCGAGAAGGGTATACAGGAAGGATTATCTGCCGGAATTACCCACGGTGCGGAGGGTAGAAAATTGACCGACGTTGCTGCGTATAACCCATCTGCGAAAGCTGATTATCTATCTGCCTTGCAACGTCTTCAGAGTGTCAATTTTTCCTTAATTGGGGAGTTAAAATCCAACAAAGATTCCAGCGTTGACACGATAATGAACCATCTTCGTTTGGAGGACACTCTTGCTGAAAGATTGGGTTTGACTGAGTCGCAACCTTATGTTAATCAGCTGATGGTTCCTATCCATCATTCTCCGGATCAACGTATCATTGGTGCTTCTGCCTTATCACTTTCATTAGATTTTTCCAACTCCCGGGTCCAGAAGATCAGGGAAAATATTGCCAGTCATATATCCCCTCTTCGTGGTGTCTTTGTTCCTTTATCTGAGCCCTTATCGGCTGCGGCTTTGGAAGTACGGCAGTACTCCGGTTCCTGCTCCTGAATACACCACGGCCCTATCTGTGACTTTTATTTCCTCAAGCGCTATTCCGCCCATTTCTACAGATGATTATGAGGTTGCACATGCGGATGGTCAAGAGAGTGCGGGTGCGGATGGTCAAGCTGTAGTTGATGAGAATGTTAACCCTTTTCCCATATTATGGCCATTGAATATCCGGAATGACTCTTCCCTTTTCATATGTTGCTCTGCTAAGGTAGTTTGCCGTGACCGCGTGTGGTCTTTTTGTTGCGGCTTTTTGTATGTGCACAATGTTTTTAACATTTTTGTCCGTAAATGTTAACCGCGGTCATGTGTACCTTTTTTGAATGCGGTCAAATGTTCTGTACATTTTTAATGTTTTAGAGTCCCGGGGGTGTGACTAAGACTTTTGCTATGGGTTTTAATATTATGATATGTTTATTTCAATAGTCTTTGTTTGAATATTTTCGGGTTATTCTCCATATATTGGGTTTGTATACCTATTATGTATAATTTGAGTTAATTTTGAGGTTACTGACCCTTTTGTTATACGGAATAACGTTTGATTAGGTCATGCCCTATTGCGTGCGCGTCTTAATCACATAAAAAAGATAACTTTACAGAATAAAGAATAAAGAGTTTTACGGAAAATTTGTGATTTTTATTGAAATTTCAAAAGACATTACAATGCATAAAATAACATAGATTGAAGTGCATTACCCCCACTGCGGAGTTCGCATGGGTGAGTTGCTTACATTTTGTGAACATAACACTTCTTGAGGTTGCTGATGTTCCAAGTCCGTGGAAGATGCTTTCCGTCACGGTCCCTTAACTTATATGCTCCCTTTCTAAGTGCTTCTGTTACCTCGTATGGTCCTTCCCACTTGGGGCCTAGCTTTCCTGTGTCTTCTGCTCGGCTTGCATCATTGTTACGGTACACGAGATCTCCTGGTTTGAAGCTTGTATTTTGAACTTTTGCATTGTAATATTTTTCCATTTTTGCTTTACTCCTAGCCTCGCGTATTGCTGCTTCCTCCCTTCTTTCTTCCAAGAGATCAAGGTTGATTTGTAAAGCTTCATTGTTTTGTACCTGGTCCACTTCCGCTGTTCTGATTGTAGGCATGCCTATCTCTGCTGGAATGACTGCCTCCGTTCCATACGTTAATGAGAACGGGGTGTCTCCGTTGCTAGATTTTATCATTGTGCGGTGTGCCCATAGAACATGAGGGAGTTCTTCCATCCATCTGCTTCTTGCTCCAACCTGCTTTATTCCTTCACCCAAGCTGCGGTTTGCTCTTTCTACGAGCCCATTAGTCTGCGGATGTTTTACAGAGGCAAAATGCTGATTGATACATAGTTTTTCGCACCAGTCCTTAAATGGATCGTCTCGGAACTGTTTTCCATTATCTGAGATAATCTCTCCAGGAAGTCCGAACCTACAGACAATGTTGTCCCATATGAATTTTTTGATCTGATTGCTCGCAATGGGTACCGCGAATGGTTTTCTTCAGATCCATTTTGTGAAGTAATCAATGGCTACTATTAAGAATTTGACTTTTCCATGGGCCTTTTCGGAAAAGGTCCGGCTATGTCAATTCCCCATTTGTAAAATGAAGGAGAATTAATTGGGTTTTAGTTATGCCCGGAATCCTTGGGATGGGTTTATGAACTTGAAAATGTTCTGATTATAGGCATGCCTATCTCTGCTGGAATGACTGTCTCTGTTCCATACGTTAATGAGAACGGGATGTCTTCGTTGCTAGATTTTATCATTGTGCGGTGTGCCCATAGGACATGAGGGAGTTCTTCAATCCAGTTCTTGCTTCTTGCTTCCAACCTTGCTTTTATTCCTTCACCCAAGCTGCGGATTGCTCTCTATACGAGCCCATTAGTCTGCGGATGTTTGGCAGAGGCAAAATGCTGATTGATACATAGTTTTTCACACTAGTCCTTAAATGGATCGTCTCGGAACTGTTTTCCATTATCTGAGATAATCTCTCCAGGAAGTCCGAACCTACAGGCAATGTTGTCCCATACGAACTTTTTGATCTGATTGCCCGTAATGGTCGCGACTGGTTTTGCTTCAATCCACTTTGTGAAGTAATCCATGGCTACTATTAAGAATTTAACTTTCCCTAGGCCTTCCAGAAAAGGTCCGGCTATGTCAATTCCCTATTTGTAAAATGGCCATGGAGAAGTAATTGGGTTTAGTTTCTGCTGTGGATTCCTTGGGATGGGTTTATGAACTTGACAATCTTGACATGCTCTTATTAACGCTCTTGCGTCTCTGTGCATGGTAGGCCAATAGTTTCTGGTCCGCAAAGCCTTGGCCACGACGGATCGTATGCCTGTGTGCATGCTACAAGATCCTTCATGTATTTCTCTTAGAACGTAGTTAGCTTAAAGTGGCCCTACGCACCTTAGCCATGGGCCGAGAAAAGATTTTTTGTAGAGGATCCCATTAATGACGGCAAACCGCCATGACTTGTGTCTTATTGCCCTTGCTTTCTTTATATCCGCTGGTAGAGTTTCCTCCGCGAGGTATTTATAAATAGGAGTCATCCAGGTGTCTCCCTCTTCTTCTACCACTGTCAATACTTCTACTTCACTGGTGGACTTTTCCTTTAATTCTTCGACCAATACTTGCTTACTTAAGTGCGCGAAGCTTGTGGAAGCTATTTTGCTTAGAGCATTAGCTTTTTTATTTTCACTTCTAGGGGTTTGTTTAATTATGGGCCAGTTACTATTGGCCTACCATGCACAGAACTGCGCTTACTGCCTCTTTTGCTACGGCCAAGGCTTTGCGTCTCTGTTTAGCTTCCCTTTCCGTCATCAGGACTGCGCTTACTGCCTCTTTTGCTATGGCCAAGTACACAATAAGCTCTTCTTTTTCCATTGGTGCCGTTAGCATAGGGAGCTCAGCTATTAGTTGTTTCATTTGTTTAAACGCCTCTTCCGCTTCCATTGTCCAATGGAAATCACTTTTCTTTGTGCATTTTTTCAAAGTTTTAAAGAACGGTAGTGACTTCTCTAATGATTTGGCCAAGAACCTATTCAGGCGTGCGAGCTTTTCGTTTAACTTTTGCACGTCCTTTAGACATTTTGGGGACGGGAGACTTAGCACAGCGTCCACCTTGTCTGGGCATACTTTTAGTCCCCTATAGTTGACTTTGTATCCTAAGAACATTCCTTCTTCCACCCCAAAGGTACACTTTTTAGGGTTTAGTTTCATGTTAATTTCCCTTAGAGTTTTAAATGTTTCTTGTATGTCTCTGACTATCTCGTCTTCCGTGCGGCTTTTGATGACAAGGTCATCTACGTACACTTCCAGATTTCTACCAATTTGTTTATGGAACGCTTTATCCACCAGACGTTGATAGGTTGCCCCAGCATTCCTCAGACCAAAAGGCATTTTCGTATAGTAGAATATTCCTTGGCTTGTGATGAATGCGGTTTTTTCTTTATCTTCCTTTGCCATTTGTATTTGATGATAGCCTTTATATGCGTCTAAAAATAATTTGAAAGGGAATCCGCACAAGGATTCCACCTTCCAGTCTATTTCCGGTAGCGAATAACCATCTTTTGGGCATGCTTTGTTTAGATCTTTGAAATCAACGCACATCTTCCAACTGTCATCATGCGTTTTTACCATTACTGGGTTGGACAGCCAGTCATGGTAGTGTACTTGCTTATTATTCCTGCCTCGACGAGTTTCCCAACTTCCTATTGTATTACCTGGTTTTTGTCGGCCGCTTGCCCTCTTTTTTTGTCTAACCGGGGAACACCCCTCCCGTATGTTTAGGCGATGCTCCGCAATGTGTCTTGAAACACCCGTCATGTCCATAGGCTTCCTGTCAAAAATGCCCAAGTTGCACTAGAGTAGTCCACACAACTTGTTGCGGCTTTCCTCGATGAGGATGGAGCGAATCATTACAGTTTGTTCCGGATACTCCGGGTTTATTGCTATTTTGACTCTTTCTTCTATTATTGGCTTGGTAGCTGATGACGTTTCTTCAGGTCTGGAGACCACCGCGCATTCCAACGGAACCAACTTGCTACTTTTTAGGGTAATTACTCCTCCTTCCACCGGGATCTTTAGCATTCCGTGAGCTGTCGACGGAACTGCCTATAACTTTCTGACTATTGGTCTTCCAATAATTCCATTATACGGAGATGGTGATCTTACAACCATGAAATTCATCCAGGTCGAAGCAGAGTGTTCTTCATCTCCAATCTTAACCAACAATTGTATTTGCCCTAGTGGCCATATTATTTCACCACTGAATCCAATCAAAGGGGTAGTAGCCGGTATCAATTGTTTTTTGATTTACAAACGGAGTCTGATAAAGCAATGCTCATACAAAATTTCTGAAGTTGATCTGCCGTCTACATACATACGGTGCACGCAGTGGCCTCCTATTTCCGCCTCGATGATCATTGGACCTTCTGTTCCTTCATCTTCCCCCAATGGTGGAAAAAGATTTCTGGATTAGGAGAGAAACTCTGCATAATCCTTTGTATAGCCACCCTTTCCCAGGGTTGAACCATTAGGATAGCCATCGCTTTATCCTTCCCAACAGTTTCTCTTTTTGTTTGTCAACCTTAGTTGCTCATTCTCATGTTATTTGTTTTGATCTCTTTAATCGAGTGTGACATCTTATCCATGCTTTGGAGCAATTTCTTCAATCGGTGTCCTAAGGCTGTCATTACATTAAGTCTGTGTTATGCGCATACCTTCTCCATGGAACTCGCAAAATTTGTTAGCATTTCTTTTTTCTACCGGGGTTGTCATTGGTGGCGGAGCTTTGAATTTTCCTTTGTCTAAAGCGAAAATTTCTTTGGGAGTTTTTGTAAGTAGTGCAAACTGATCTTGCTTCCTTTCTGACCTTTGTTGGTTCCGAAAGCCTCCTTTTTTGAAATTTTGCTTTTAATTAGCTTCTTGCTGTTTCCATGACGGGAATGACTTCTTTCGTTCACGGTTAGAGGCAGCTACTTCTCCCCGGAGGAATGCTGTAGTTACCCTCATCATTTTGTCTACTGACTTTGGGATTTTGTCATGTAGTCGCTTGATTAGCTCGGGATTGGTGATCCCATGCATGAATCTGGAGATTTTCATGCATTCCGGAGCTCCCTTTACGTCCCTACACTCAAGCTTATACCTCCGCACGAATTCTTCCGTAGACTCCCCGTCTCTCTGCCTGATGTTGTGGATTTTAACCGGGTCTTTAATGCATTTCTTCTGCTCGAGGTAGTTTTCTAAAATTGCTTTCTTTAAGTCATCATAGCTATCAATTGTTTCCTTGGGGAGATCATCAAACCATACTATGGCATTTCCAGTAAGTGTAGAATTGAACATGTGGCACCATGTTGGCATTGCCGATCCGACTGGAAAATCTTCAAGTGATCTTCTGGGTCTTCGCTTCCATCATATGTTTTGATGTTACTAGGCATTCTAGTTTTTAGGAAATCAAAGTAACGGATCCGAGGAGTAAGGGATCTGTTTCTTTACATACCCAAGGTTGGGACAGGTCATCCTCAATGCTCGACTTTGGCCTTTTTAATTTTGATTTCCAATTACCTCCAACGCTACCATCACTTTCTGACAACTCCTCCATTCTTCTCGAGGATGCCCTTTTGTTATAACATCTCTCGGAAGTGGGCTTTGTTGCTCTTGAACGAGAACTTTGGTGGCAGCTTTCAGTGTCTCTGTGGCTACTGTGGTATGACCGACGCCTTGAGTCGTCTGAGTACACGGACACACTTTTCCCCTTGTCTTCGAGCCATGGGGAAAAAAAAAAAACAAATACACCTATTTTCCCAATCTTTTGAACATATTTTTCCTTTCTGAAACCCTTCTTTTCTTTTAGGTGACTCGAAGCGGCCACGCCTTGGCTCAGGGCTTTCAGATCTACTGCGGACATACCTTGGTCCGAGCCTTTCTTTGAGACCCTTTCTTTTGATGGGTGTCCCTGACTCGGAATGATGTGGGGTTTCCTCAAAGTTGAGACGAGCTTTTACTGCCTTAAACTTTTCCTGTTGCGCCTTCTCTTGGTGTACTTTTCCAGCTATGATTGGTAGAATCTGATGATAATTCCTGTCGCAGTATTCCCGCAAGGCTTCATCGGAAATAGGCCTGCCTGGATTCTGTAGAACTGGCTCTTTCCCTAGTGTATTCCTTACGACGGGCGTGGGCTGGCTAAGGGGAGTTTGTCCGTTAGTGCTCATGGTGAGTATTTTAGGAAACACGGTTGTATTCGCGGTCCCACGGATGGCGCCAACTTGTTAGTATAAAATATGTAACGGGTTAGAGAAGTAGATCTGAGTGATTATTGGGCCGGGCCCAAGGGTGAGGTCTTGTACTAAATCAAGTAGTGAGATGATTCCCTGCATAATGGAAAGTAAACCGTTAGTCTTATCGTGGGGACGGACCCCTCGATTAGACTTCGGGGTGAGAGTAAGTAAACATGTTTGTCAGAGTATGTGTGTGTAAAATGTGAACAGAAAATCATACCTTGTGGCGTGTCAGAGTACCCCTTTTTATAGGTGAGCCAAATATTAGGTTTTCCTAATATTTCGTCTATTTCTGTTAGTGGGCCGAAGTGGGACCCTTGTTGGGCAAGGATCCGCTTATAATCGTGTCTTGCAAATTTGGGCTTGTCTAACAGTCTTCCGCTTAAATTGCGGAAGCGTCCTATAGAAACCTTCCGTCCGTCTTGTTTCCTCTAGACCGTAGCCAGTTGGTCTGGGCTTAGTTTTGGCCCATTGTGCTTTGCGATTATCTTGTTGGGCTTGGGCCCATGTATAATTTATGTAATCCAGGCCCGAAGGCCTGTTACACGTATTATACGTCATCATTAATTCCGATATCATTATGTGTTTCTGTTTTTTATAAAGGTTTTGAAGGGTATATTTATAAATGAAGTTCCAGACATCTACCACGAAGAAACATCTAGGATGGTGGCTTAGTCTCAAACTTCGAATTTTTATGAGCCTGACCACGTTGATCAGTCATGAACAATGGTAATTTGATCATTGGAGTTTGTCAATTACTCTATTGTGATTGTTGCTGTTGGCAATGGTGTCCACTCAGATTGAGAGAAATAATGAACAATGTTGGATAACTTGATATAACATCAAACATATATAAGAGAAAAGTTCCATAAGGAACATGGTCCAAAAAAAGAACTATCCACTTCATCTGGGCCATACATTTCAAAATAGATCCAACCCTCTATTTAACACTTTCCCCTAACACACTCTTATAAACACACACACCCACCCACCCACCT
>BQNB010113445.1:9226-21937 GCA_026074375.1 Tanacetum coccineum
GCAAACCATCCAGCCCACCATACCCAAGTCTCTTGGTATAACAAATTGTTTTACAACAAAAAGTAAAAAGACACTTTTCGTAACGGCACTAAAACAAACATTAAAATCATATCGCCATTTTCACTTGATACTACACATTATAACTTAGTTACAACATACAACCAACTTGCAAAACACACGTACAAAACAAACTGCTATATTTGATTCTTACAGCCTACAACTACGGCTAATGCTAGTTTCGCCAACGACATCCATAATGAAAGTGTGAGTTTGATGTATGTTTGATCTATGCAGTTGGCGTGTACTAAAACTTTGCAGTTTAAAATTAATTCAACAATCATAAAATATCATATTTTTATGCTTAATTAAGTTTATTAGTTCATAAATTATCCATTTCTGTATGACTGTATCTATAGACAAGATTAGTATTATTTGCTAATTTATGTTTATCTTGTTTTTGGCTAGAATTCTCTTTACATACCGTAATATCAATGTCTTAATATTTTTTTTATATATCATCTACTTTGACCAAAATCATCCATCATCGAGTTATGTTTTATTAACACTGTTAGTACAAAATATGTTACGGGTATGAAATGGGTTAAGATCGTTTATTGGGTTGAACCTTCAAGCTCACTCTGGGCTGGATCTTATACTAAATCAAGTGATTAAGATGATTTCCTGCACAATGAAAGTAAACCGTTAGCTTTACCGTGAGGACGGACCCCACGATTAGACTCCGGCGTGAGAGTAAGAAATCATATTGTCAGAAGTATGTGTGTGTATTTGGAGTCAAAGAATTGTACCTTTTGGTGTGTCAGATGACCCTTATTTATAGGGGGGTCTAATACTAGGTGTTGTACGATTACGACAAAAAACCGAAGCTCAACGCTAGATCACGGAATAAATCAAGCACAAGTTGCTACCTTCAACGTACCCGTTGAAGAACGAAGAAACAAGAAGAACGAAACACCACAAAGTATAACCGAACGATTATATTGTATTACCACAAAACCTCGATCGGTTACAGGAAAGAATAGAAGATGCGTATGTATTGAGCATCACCCCTCACCTCCTTTTATAAGATGAGGGGGTGGATGCCCTAGTCTACACCGACTAGGAATGGGCTTTGGTTCCAGCCCACTCAAACAAACATATAAAGAAAAAGACACTTAGCTACCTTCTACTTATCGTATATATTAACTAGACTCGACACTAATACTAACAATTTCCACCTTAGTGACTAGACTAGTTAATCCCGACACCAAGTATCTTCATGCAATACTTGAACTTCGGACCTGGAACTACCTTTGTAAACGCGTCAGCTGCATTATCCTTCGTGCCTATCTTCGCCACTTAAATCTCTTTAGATTCCACGATCTCCCTGATAAAGTGACACCTCACATTGATATGCTTCGTCCTCTCATGAAACATTGCATTTCTTGAGAGATGAACTGCACTTTGATTATCACAATTCACAATCATTGACCTTAGGTTTACTCCCAGCTCGATTAGTAGTCCTTTAAGCCAAATGCTTTCCTTAACAGCTTCCGTAAGCGCCATATACTCTGCCTCTGTAGTAGATAATGCAACAACATGCTGCAGAGTTGCTTTCCAACTCACAACACAGCCATGTACCATAAACACGTACCCGGTTATCGACTTACCCTTGTTAGGGTCTTTGGCATAATCTGCATCCACGAAACCGTCAACATCCACGTGCTTCCCTTGATCTCTACCATACACTAGACCTACATCAGCAGTGCCCTTCAGGTACTTCAAAATTCACTTCACAGCCTCCCAGTGGTTTTTACCTGGATTCGCCAAATACCTGCTCATAATGCTAACAGCATACGCAATATCCGGTCTAGTGCACACCATCAAGTACATTAAACTACCTACAACATTCGCATATGGGACCTTACTCATTCTTTCCACATCTCATTCATTCGACGAACAATCCTTCAAAGTTACCTTGAAGTGTGCTCCCAATGGCACAGAGACCGACTTGCCATTATCCATTCTGTAGTTATTCAAAATTTTCTGCACATATCCCGACTAAGATACCTTCAGGGTTCGGCTACCCCTATCCCTGATAATCTCCATACCAAGTATCTTCCTAGTTGGACCCAGTTCTTTCATATCTAACTCCTTTCGCAGCAGTCCCTTGGTATATTCGATTTCAGACTTGCTTTTACAAGCAATCAACATATCATTTTTTTTTGAACGGCGGATTTTATTGAAACAAAAAGACTAGCAAGAAGCTAGAAATTACAAAGTAACAAGATGCGGGTTTTTAAGCCAATCTACCCAACTAAAAGACTTTTTACATCTATGTTTACACCAAATGAAGGATCGGGTGACTACCTCCTCAAATATAAGCGCCTTCGAAGGACAAGCCGAACCAAAAATGCTCTTGTTACGGAAATTCCAAATGTACCACCACAAGACATAACAAACGCCTTCGAACAACTCTTTATGTTTAGAATGAAGACGGATACTCAACAACCATTCTAACCATTCATCATAAGAGGAAACCATCACGACATCAATCTCCCACCAAAGCAAAACCTTGCGAAATATCTCTCTAGATATAGGGCAAGTAAAGAAAATATGGCTAGATGATTCCACATTCTTTTCGCATAAAGGACATAGAATCGACTCAATATCCATGCCTCTTTTAGAGATGTTCAACCGAGTAGGTAAGATGTCCAACTTAACTTTCCAAGCGTGAATATTGACTTTAATAGGCACGGCTTTTATCCAACGGGTTTTGGAAGAGACCACTGGTAACGAGTTTGCGTCAAGGAGATTCCTAACCGAAGCGACTGTAAACTCGCCACAACCTTCTAAAGACCATCTCCATCTATCCTTCGAATCGAAAAGAGTAATTCCCTCCATAATCTTCACGAGCTGAATATATTGAAGCTCTTCAGCTCCAGCTCTTGGAGCTCTACGAAACGAACACAGAAGATCATCATGAGATAACTTCAACGCCACTGAAATATTTTTTTGAGTCTCCAATGCATACATTCTGGGAAAGTCAGATTGGAAAGTGTTGTCGCCCCTCCATTTGTCCTCCCAGAACCGAATGTCTACCCCGTTGCCCATCTTTCTGTGAATGAATCCCATCAAATCAGTCCCCTGCCTCTGAATATGTTGAACCTCCTTGACGATATCCAACCATAAGGACGGATGGTGGCTTCGAACATGTTTACCAATCTTTCCGTCTTCTCCATGTATCCCTTTAATAATTTTGGTCCATAAAGCTGATTGTTGTGTGCAGAAACGCCAAACCCATTTGAATAAAAGAGCTCTATTAAGAGCGTAGAAACTCGAAACTCCAAGACCTCCCTTTTCTTTAGAAGCCAAAACTTTATTCCATTTAACCCATATTGGCTTCTTTCCGTTATGCTCGATACCATTAAAGAAATGACATCTAATGGATTCCATATTGAGAAGAACCTTCGCTGGAACTTTGAATAAGGACATATGGTATATTGGCAACGAACCTAGGACAGATTTCAGAAGAGTTAGCCTTCCCCCGATAGATAAGGTCTTCAACTTCCATTTAGATAAACGAGTTAAAATATTATTGACAATCTCGCTCCACGATTGAATCCGAGACATAAGGCAGCCAACTTTGGAACCTAAATACGAGAAAGGCACTTGAAGAATTGCACATCCAATTTTCTTTGCTGCCTGATCCACCTTGTCGCTAGAAACCGAAATCCCCATGAGTTTACTTTTGAGCATGTTTATCCGTAAACCCGAAGCGTGATAAAAACAGTCCAACACACGAAGAATAGTATCAATATTAGCTTCGCTCCAATGACCCATGAAAACCGCGTCATCCGCATAGAAAAGATGAGAAACTTGAAGAGAAGAACCAACCTGAATACCTCTAAATAAGCCTGCGTCCACCACTCTTTGCATCGAGATATGTAGACTCTCCATGATCAAAAGAAACAAGAACGGCGAGAGAGGATCACCTTGCTTTAGGCCTCTATGGAACTGAAATTCCTTAGTAGGACTACCATTCACAATAACCGAACCTTTGGAAGAGAGTAAGCAATTTTGGATCCAACCACACCACTTCTCACCAAATCCGAACCTTTTTAAAACGTCATCCAAGTAATCCCAACGGACCGAATCATATGCCTTTTCGAAGTCTACCTTAAATATCATCGTATGCTTCTTTTTCATCTTACACCATTGAAATAACTCATTTAAAATGAATGGACCATCTAGAATCTGCCGTTTCGCCACAAAAGCTGATTGAACATCGGATACTAAGTCTTCCAAAACAACCACCAAACGGTTTGCCAAAATCTTGGCAATAATCTTGTATAAACTTCCAATTAAAGTGATAGGTCTGAAATCTTTCATCATTTTAGCCTCTTGAGTCTTTGGGATTAGAGTGATAAACGATGAGTTGCTACCTTTAGGAAATTGCCCATGATTGAAGAAGTATAACACCGCCTCTACCACGTCATTTTCCAGAAAAGTCCAATATCGACGATAGAAGCCAAATGTAAAACCATCAGGTCCAGGCGATTTATCAACCCCACAATCCCAAACCGCTTTCTTGATCTCCTCTCGAGTAACCTCAATTTCCAAAACCATTTGTTGTTCGAGGCTCAATTTATTCGGGAAGTCCAAATCGATATGAAGACGATAATCAGGAGGCTTATTAAAACGACTAGCAAAATAAGAGAGAAACTCATCTTTTACTAGAATAGGAGATTCGATCCATCTACCTTCCACCAAGATACCACGAATTGCAAGTTGGTTTCGTTTTTTATTTAGAACCCCGTGATAATACTTCGAATTTTCGTCTCCTTCTATCGCCCATTTGATCTTCGCTTTTTGAGCCAACTCCATCGTGTCTAATTTGACAAAGTCCTGAATTGATTTAAGGATCTCCATGCGTTTAGAAATAAGAGTCGAGCTGCCCTCCCCCTTGTCCAGTAGCAAATCAATTTTGGACAGCTCTTCTTGTAAGCATTGCTTATGACTTTTTGAGTTTTCTTTGTTGGCTTTAACCCACATACGAATCTTCTCTTTGAGATACTTCATTTTTTTCATAAACATTGATATGGCATTCGAATCGGTCACCTGAGCATCATTCCATGTTTGTTTCACAAAAGTATCGAACCCTTCCAATTCAAACCAATAATGGAAAAAACGAAACGGAGAAGGTCCATAATCATGATGGGACTCACGCATTAAAATAGGCCTATGATCGGATAAGTAACGGTCCAAAGTAATAGATGAAATGTTAGGACATGAATTTAGTAAACCTTCAGAAATAAGGAAGCGGTCGAGTTTGCTCATCTTCGATCCTGATTTATGACACCATGTGAATTTGCAACCGTCTAGAGGGACCTCCTCCAATCCAGCGGATGAAATAAACAAGTTGAAAGCATCAGCACCATGAGCATTAAAAATAGATCCGTGTCTTTCATCTTGCGTATGCATTTCATTAAAATCACCTATTATGATTACATCGCCATTCCAGCTTTTGAGAACTAGAATCAAGTAGTCCCAAAGCATCTTCTTTTCACGTAAATCTTGAGGAGCATATATAGAAATAATGATTAACTTCTTACCATTAGGTGCCCATTCCCCTTGAATAATCACAAAGTAATCTGAGATCGTTTAGTTGAGCTTACGAAACAATCTAGGATCCCAAATACAAAGAATACCTCCCGAATTTCCAACGGAGGGACTATGAACAAATTCAAATCCAAAGTTACTCCAACATAGTTTGATATTGAAAAGCTCAATATCCTCCATTTTATCGAAAGTCTGACTTTTCTGAGTCAAGATAGTAAGAGACTTATCTATCTTAGAAAAGTTCTCAATGAACCTACGGTAATACCTAACCAATCCTAAGAACGAATGAACCTCAGTAGGAGTTCTAGGGGCTTTCCAATTCTTAACAACTTCAATCTTACTATTTCCACATGAATAACTAATACCATGCATCACAGTTTCTCCTTTTTGATGCGAGTTTCAAGAACTAACCAGTAAATTTATAAACATGCACCTCTTGAGTCTTAGAGTAAATATTAAATATCTTCACTAGAACACGATCACAAACTTATCAAGATATGGCCTACAAACTTCTATACATCAACCATAAATATTGCTGGTCATTATATAGACAAAGGGCATTAACAGTGAACTCGAAATTCCGTAACGAGTTCTAAAAAGCAGTCTTTGGTATGACACTCGAGCACTACCTCACTGATGGTATCTAGACCTAGCATCATATCTTCAAGAAAAACTTGCTACCCTTGCATTTGATCAAAATAATCGTCAATTCTAGGAAGTGGATAACGATTCTTAACAGTCAACTTGTTCAATTATCTATAATCAATGCACATCCTAAAAGAACCATTCTTTTTCTTAACAAAAAATAACGGCGCTCCCCAAGGCGACGAACTTGGTCGAATGAAACCTTTGTCTCGGAGTTCCTTGAGTTGTCCTGACAACTCCTCCAATTTAGAAGGTGCCAAACGATAAGGAGACTTTGCTACCGGCATTGCTCCAGGGGTTAACTTAATCTGAAACTCAATTTCCCAAATAGGTGGTAATCTAGATAGATCATCTGGGAATACCTTAGGAAAATCTCTAACTACAACAATCTCTTCTTATTTCTTATCACTAGCCTTAGCACTCATCAACAATCTCGCTTCTCTTTCGGATCTCATCTCCCACTACTTTAAGCACTTGCCCTCCGGTAGTGGTATCACTCGCTAAACCATTCACATTGCAAATTCTCATCCTTATAATTAGACAACCAGTCCCCATAACCTTATAATCACATCAAACTCCATGTCCTAAAAGGTATAAAGTCGCTTGTCAAATACATGACCCTTGATTTCTCAGTTTGCAACCTTAATAACCTTATCAATTCTCTACTAGTTGCCCGCAATTCGGCACCTAGAGGCCCAAATAGGTAGTGGCAAATGATTTTCAAAGTAAACATACCTGTCACACATGTTTCGGTATCCTGGCGTAGCTTCCTCTGCTACTCCCAACATGAATGGCCCTACCCCTACCTGGTTCCCCTTGGTTTCCACACACCTGACCACCGTTATTACAGTAACTTATGTTGGACGAATTTTCCTACACATTGAGCCTCGTGCCCTATTCAATCTAGGATAAGCTGTCCTGACATGGTCGGTACTACCACACTCATAACATGCCCTAACAGTTGGGTTTCTAGCATTGACAAGATTCACATTCCTTGGCACACCTCTACAATCCCTCGCCAAATGACCCGGGTGGTTACAGTTGAAGCTGTACACAAGGACTACCGGGTGCATGGTAAAGTTTGCAGGTGACTGCTTAATAAGGGTGGTCATGGTTGAGGATACCAAGGGAACCAGGCTAGGGGTAGGGCATTCAATGTAGGTAGCAGAGGAAGCTCGCCAGATCCGAACATTGTGGACAGGTATGATTACTTTTAACAATCATTTTTGCCACAACCTATTTATGACCTGTGCCGACACGGCGAACTAGTAGAGATTGATAATGGTTATTAAGGTTGCACACTGGAAATCAAGGGTCATGTATGACATCGACCATTATACCTTTTAAGACATGGGAGATTTGATGTTATTTTTAGGTATGGTACGGTTGTCATAATATAAGGCTGAGAATTTGCCATGAGAAGGTAGCGAGGATACCACTACCGGATGGCAAGGTGCTTAGAGTAGTGGGAGAGAGACCGAAAGAGAAAGCGAGATTTGTTTGATATGATTGCTAAGGCAGTGAAAAGAAACGCAGAAGGAAGATTGTTGTAGTTAGAGATATCCTAAGTACACCCAGAAGATCTATCAAGAAAACCACCTATGTTTTTAAATAGAGTTTCAAATATTTAACCCTTGAGCACTTGCCGGTAGCAAAAGTGCTCCATATCGTTAGGAAACCTTCAGATTAGAGGATTTGTCAGGACAACACAAGGGAACTCCGAACAAGGTTTCATTCGACCAAGTTCGTCGCCTTGGGGAGCGCCGTTATTTTTTGTTAAGAAAAAGAATGGTTCTTTTAGGATGTGCATTGATTATAGATAATTGAACAAGTTGACTGTTAAGAATCGTTATCCACTTCCTAGAATTGATGATCTATTTGATCAACTGCAAGGGTCTCAGTTTTTCTCGAAGATAGATCTTAGGTCTAGATACCATCAGCTGAGAGTGCACGAGGATGACATACCAAAGACTGCTTTTAGAACTCGTTACGGACATTTCGAGTTCACTGTAATGCCCTTTGGTCCAACGAAATGCAGACCAGCAATATTTATGGATTTGAATGTAAAAGATTTGTAGCCATATCTTAATAAGTTTGTGATAGTGTTCATAGAAGATATCTTAATCTACTCTAAGACTCAAGAGGAGCATGTAGAACATTTAAGGTTAGTCTTGAAACTGCTCAAAAAGGAGAAACTGTGATGAATGGTAATAGAATTCATGTGGACCCTAGTAAGATTGAAGTTGTTAAGAATTGGAAAGCCCCTAGAACTCCTACTGAGGTTCATTCGTTCTTAGGATTGGTTAGGTATTACGCGTTATGTTCATTGAAACTTTCTAAGATATATAGTCTCCTTACTATCTTTGACCTTCAGAAAAGTCAACTTTTCGATTGGAGTATGGAACAGTAATTAGGAATTTCAGACCTTAAAGGAAAATTAGTGTAATGCCCTATTCTAGTTCTCACCGATGGACCGGGATACTTTGTGGTATATTGTGATGCCGTCCCCAAGATAGGACTAGGCTGTGGTGTTAAAGCAAGAGGTACGGTGATATCCAAAGCGTCTATGCATAGAAAATTTCTATAGAATAATTATACTACCCAAGATTTAGAGTTGGTGCGGTTTGTTGTTTTTCACATAAGCTCTGAAGACCTTATATCGATGGGACAAAGAGTAGTCATCTATGACGGATCATAAGATCTCCAGCAAATTTTTTAGTCAGAATAGAGATTAATATGTGACAGCGCGCTGGATAGAGTTGTTTAATTGATTATGACTGAGAAATTCGCTACCAACCTGGTAAGGCGAAAATTGTGGAGACTGATTCCCTAATATGAAGGAAAAAGTAAACCAAGAGATTTATGAGCTAAAATAGAATCCTTCATTCGATAACAGAAGATAAGTTACTAGCTGCTCAGAAGTAGGCTATGGATGAAGTTTGGCAAGGATTGCAAAAGGATTAATGAATTATAGAACAAAGAAGAGATGTGAATGTTTTGTTACTACCTTGATCGAATATGGGTATCCTTTTAAAAGTTGATAGAGAAAACCTTGATTAAAGGATGAAATCCTATAAGTCGAAGTACTCCGTACACCATAGCAGATAAGATGTACTAAGATTTTAGAGATAGTTATTGATGGCCTAGAAGTTAAAGGAAATAAGCTTAGTAGGTAATAGAAATTTGACTGCTTTGAAGGTTAAGTCTGATTCACAAAGGCCATCTGGCAATGCCCAGCAACCTAAAGATCCTGAATGGAAATGGGAAGGGAATAACATGGAATCCTGTATGGAAATGGTAAGGTATAGCTAAGGATTTATATAAATATAAGATAATAAATATTATAATAATGTTGTCAATTCATTAAAATAAATATAAATTTAAAATTTTTAGTATATCATTTATTTATTTATATATGATTCATTATATATTATTATAAAACTGTTTAGGTTCCGGATTCGGATTTTACGGTTTCGGTTTTTGAACAAAAAACAGAAACCGAACCGAAATTTTTCAAAAGAATTTTTGAAAAATTAAAAAAAAACACTGACCATCGGTTTTTATTTAATGTTTCGGTCGGGTTTTGTTTGTTTTCGGTTTCTTTTTCGGTTTTTTCGGTTTTCTTTCTTCTCACCCCTTGCTATCACGTCTAGCTCGACTAGCTCTTGATAATAGAAAGCAGTTTAGCACATTGTTGTATGTTGGTTAAAATTCTATAAGGATAAGGTCTCGAAAAAAAAAATTGACAATTTAGTACGAATAGCCTCTTTCGTAGCTCTTTGCAAATAAAAGCTTGAACAACCAAATAAAGCTGCTCCAACCTCCAGCACCATCAACTATTTTCTTGCAGAAAACATAAATAATTTGGTTTATATAATATTAAAAAACCTGACTGTTGAATATTATGTATTTTTGATGATCGATAGGTTTAAAAATGATGCTAATTAAAGAAGAATTATATAAGAATATCATGATAGTGGGAATCTCTTACTATTTTTTTATTGTGCCCATAAGAAAAAAAACGACATGATGAGCTTTTCGACGAGGGGGGGGGGGGGGGGACAACAGCATAAGTCATATATATAATATAGAGTGTATATTACCTTTGTGGCTAGGGAGTAACCAACACCATATGTTTAGCAACAGAAAATTTGAGGGTGAGGGAATATAACATATAAATACCACATGATTGGTTGATTTTCCAAAAAAAGGATTCACTAGTTGGCATTTCTACAAAGAATATATATATCAAAGAAGTAATACAATTAAAATATCAAGAAAAGATATTATAAATTGTAAGAAAAAGGCGTTTATTTAGGCTCTAAAATTGACAGAGATAGGAAACCCTTCCAGCCATACTTTCCTTTTTTTTACATCAACTAGGCGACTACCCGTGCATACGGCGAATAATTATATTGCGGCAGATTAATTACCGATATTCAATATTTAGGTAAGTTTTTCATGTAAGTTCATAATAGAACTTAGAAAAATATAAAATTAATTGCAAACGGATTAGTAAGCATGCGGAAAATTCAACTTAAGAAAAAAAATCTTAACGTTTGACCAAACAAACAATAAAAACAGTACTAAAATTGAAAATAAAATATTACATTTACATGAGATAATAAAAAACAACGTACGTTACTCGTCGCGTAACAACTTCTTGGTAACATCCGTTTATTTATTATCAACCCAAGTAATTAAATACTTTTGTTCTTACAATGTATTTTCTTAATTTGTTGAAATTGACTTTGTCCTACTAATATAGTTTAATAGTGCTAAAACAAAGTATAGAAAACAATATTAATCTTAAATACATCCCATAAATATTATGCCACCATTAAGCTTAACACATTGTAAATTGACTTTGCACACATAGATTAATCCTAACGAAGTGTGAACTTCGCCTGTCGGATTGCGCGTATCATGTTTTTGCATGATTATTTGGCGTATAATTTTGTTTCAGATTTTAATGTTATTTAAAGTCACTTTTGTATTTCATGATTTTTTTTTGCTGCCATATTTTTTAAATTGAAAGTTTTTTTTTTTGGTAATTGAGTATTAAAGTATATTCATACATGTTCACGTTTTGGAAAAGTTTTTTTTCTTTCAAATACATATTAAACTTTGACAAATTTTTAAATAATTTACTTGTGGATGCAATATATTTTGGAAAGATCAACGATGTATGTTGCATTTAGAATGCACATAGAGAGGCCTTGTATATTAAGGAAACAATTTTAAATTATTGTCAATCAACATAAAGTTATCCCAAAAGTTAGTGTAAATAAATTAGGTATGAGAAAAGTATTTTTATAATAATATAGTTTCTAGGTTTGGTTATGCACAAATAAGTACAAGGTAATTTCAAATCACCAACATAAGCACATACAATAAATTGTTCGCAAATATAAATCTCGAGTAAATATATTAAGGGAAAATAATTTTATCTTTCACATGTTTCAATCACAATAAAATTGTTCGTAAAAGACGTTGAAAACAAGTATATGTTTTCAACATAATAAATGCATTGTTTAACTACTTGATTCTAAGTCCTTTGTAAAGCGACAAATGTGAATGTGGAATCCATCTACATAATTTCTTTACTTCGCCAAAAATCAAATAGATATTTCGCAGGTATTGCTTGGGTGGTAGATTGTATTTCATGAAGGTTTCCATCTTATGACGAATGGTTAGAAGGTTTGTTGAGTATCCGGTCTTCCACTAAACATAAAGAGTTGTTCGAAGGCGTTTGTTATGTCTTGTGGTGGTACATTTAAAATTTCCGTAACAAAAGCATTTTTGGTTCTATTTGTCCTTCGAATGCACTTATATTTGAGGAGGTAGTCACCCGATCCTTCATTTGGTGTAATCATAGATGTAAAAAGTCTTTTAGTTGGGTAGATTGGCTTAAAAACCCGCATCTTGTTACATTGAAATTTCTAGCTTCTTGCTAGTCTTTTTGTTTCAATAAAATCCGCCGTTCAAAAAAAAATGAAATCATTAGGTACATTTGTAAGCATGATTAGTAGGCATAACAATCGTTTTTCAAATAGACAATGCCCCCCTTTTTTCTATTTTTTTAAATAATTTTCTTATTGCGAAACAAAAAGTACGGAGCAAAAAATTTACAGTTTGACAATAAATACATAACCAAAACTGATTAAAAACTAAAGAATACATAACTAAAACGGATAAAAATGTGTCTTGTGTTGTTAATAAATGGAGTAAAAAGTGGGTGGTACACCAATAACATCTCCTTTTAAATTTAGGGGCACTTACATGTATCCTCAAAAAAACTTCAATATTTATATATTTCCCCAAACATGCTTCAATTTCATTGTACATTATGCATTGAAAACTTGTGTTTTGGGAAAATATGTAATTTATGAAGTTTCATTGGGTATATATGAAATTCCCCCTAATCTATAAGTGTCGAATAAATAT
>BQNB010113446.1:0-21936 GCA_026074375.1 Tanacetum coccineum
AACTACTACTTTCAAAACTAGCTAGTTTTAAGGATAATGTGTTTACTTTAGATTGAAGATCAATACATGATTCATACTCGGCACTAATTTCTTTATTCCTTTCTATTTGTTCTAGTCTTTTCCTAAGACCACAAGCCTTATTGTTTAATAACTCATTTTTAGCCTTTAGGTGTTTGTTTTTGTTGATTATCCTAAGACTAATATTGCATAACTTGT
Source organism: Tanacetum coccineum (assembly GCA_026074375.1). Lineage (NCBI taxonomy): Eukaryota > Viridiplantae > Streptophyta > Magnoliopsida > Asterales > Asteraceae > Tanacetum > Tanacetum coccineum. Next base: position 217 of record BQNB010113446.1, read on the forward strand.
TATACTCATTTTGTAATGACTCGCTATCTAAAGATGAACTACTATAGTAAGAAGTATCAGAGAGTACCTCATTGTTGTCTAGCACCACGAGACATATCTCATCCCTTTTGGAGTCTTCTTCTTCATCACTTTCACTCCAACATCCTCCAACGAACGCTTTTTGGTCGTTAAAGGATTGTTTGGGACAATCACTTATGAAGTGATTTAGATCACCACACTTGAAGCATCTTTGATCCTCCTTTCCCTTCTTCCCTTCCTTTATTTTTCGGAAACTCATCTTGTCGTCATGGGGTTGACAAACGAAGTTCCCTCTTCTCGTAAAGAATTTCTTGAAATATCTTACGGCCATGGCATACTCTTTATCACTTCTCGAACATGACTCCTCTTCGTCACTTGATACTTTCCTTGCTTTTAGAGCAAGAGATTTGTACTTTTCCTTTTTAACCTTAGAAGCTTCCGAGTCCTTCTCGAGCACTACCTCATTGACTTTTAGGTTGCCAATGAGTTCGTCTAGAGGTAGTGTCGACAAGTCCTTAGATTCTTTAATTGCCGTCACCTTCAGACACCATTTAGTGGGGAGAGCTTTTAAGAATTTCCTAACATGATTACGACTTGAAAAAGATTCATCAAGTACTTTTTAAGATGTAATGATAGTATTAAATCTAGCAAATGCACAATCAATGGTTTCATCATTGGAGATCACAAATTCTTCATATTTTTGTACAAACAAATCTATTTTATTATCTTTAACTTGTTTGTTACCTTGATGAGTAATTATAAGAGAGTTCCAAACATCTTTAGCGGTTTTACACATGAATATTCTTTCATATTCTTTCTTAGGTAAAGCATTGTATAAAACCATTTTAGCTTCGTCATTTTTAGAAATCATTTTCTTATGGATTTCTTCATATTTTTCATAAGGTATAACTTCTTCCTTACTAGTATCTTTATTTTTAATGGTAGGTTTGTAATCACCATAAACTATGATATGCTAAAGATCAATATCCTTAGACTTCACATAAGTTTCAAACTGATTTTTCCAATATATAAAGCAGTTAGCCTCAAAGAGAGGTGGTCTTTGCATAGATTGACCCTCTTTGTAGTTTTCCGAATCTATTATCATTTAAAGCTTTAAAATACAATATATTTTAAAAAACTTTGGTAACCTTGCTCTTGATGCCAATTATGGAAAACTATAAAGGAGGGGTTGAATAGTTTTACCGTTTTAAATTTGCTTTTGAAAAGATAGATTTTGGATTTATGTGAAGTTGACGATATTGATGTTTGTATGATATATAAAGTAAGTATGAAATGCAAGTAAATTAAATAAAGAGTAAGAAAGATAAAACCAAGAAGCAAGCGTTTATAGTGGTTCGGCTACAAGGACATCTTCCTTGCCCTACTCCACTCCCTGAGTCACCTACTCAATAGTTCGTAAATACTAGTCACCAATCTCCTTTAACCGGTGGAGAAGCCTCACAATGTCGGTTATACCTTTTTAACGGTACAAATCTAAATACCTGATGCTAACAAAGGTAGAATCAACTCAATGCAATCACACTTCTTTTACAAGGATTACTATAACTACTAAATGATGTAAAAGATACAGAAATATGATCTTGATAATGTGATGGAGATGCGAAACAAGGTTGCTTGAACTTTGATCGTCTCGTATGCTATTTTAGCAATTTCTTCTACAAAGAGAATTACCTACAAATGATGTATGGAACTATCTAGAACTGAAAATGAGAGAATGATCAGATTGTTAGAGAGATTAGAATTAGAATTGGTGAATAAAACATGAGAAATAGCTTGGTATTTGTAAGCCTAAAACTGCATTGTAGCACGGTTTCGTAGGTTCCTTCTGCAGGAGGGAACCGGCCGTTATAAGCCTATGAAATCGGCTGCCCTGTAGCTTGGTTCTACCGGTTTTAGGAAACAGCTAGTGTAAAGTCATAGAACCGGCATTCTGATAGTTGTCCTGTAGCCCGGTTTTGGGAACCGTCTAGCGTAAAGTTATGAAACCGGCTAGCTTACTGATTCGTAGTTTTACGTACCTATAAAATATATAATAATAATACTACTTAGGCAAATTCCAACTATTCACCTTTAACCAAGGTAAAAAGTTAAGACTTACAAAAATAATATAATATATATAATATACGTATGTTTAACCGGGCAAGTATGATCACCCGGGTCGTTATCCCCAATGACTAGTGAAATTAAAACCACGTTTAAGTTCGGATCCTGATTTGAATGAAGCAAAGATATTTGATTTGGAAAGAAATAAAAAACCTTAATTTTTACTTTTTAATTAAAGATCTAATTAACGGTAATAGCCGGCTAACCCCAAAAATCCCCGTACCTGCCGTTGTGTTTTAGGTACCGGCCATTCCATAACAGCAATGATCTTTTTCGGATCCATCTCCACGCCGTGGCCCGAGATGATATGCCCTAAGTACTCAAGTGTGGCGGCCCCAAACACACACTTGGGTCATTTCACATAAAATTAATGTTACTGTAAGCGTTGAAAGACACATTCCAAATGTGCATTAAGTGTGGTACTATAGATTAAAATATCATTAAAAAAAAACAATTGTGAATTTACGCAAATAGGAAGAGAACAACCAATTCATAGTTTCCTGAAACGTAGAAGGAGCATTAGTAAGTCCGAATGGCATGACCAAAAATTCATAATGGCCATCATGTGTGCGAAACGCCGTCTTGTAAACATCCCGCTCGTGAACACGAATTTGATGGTACCTGACGCGTAAATCCAGCTTAGTAAAAATAACCGCACCCCCGAGTTCATCGAACATCTCATCAGCCGTAGGAATGGGAAATTTATCTTTAATTGTAACATCATTTAATGCCCGGTAATCCACACAAAAACGATAGCTCCCCTTCTTTTTAACCAACAATACCGGTGAAGAAAATGGGCTCTGACTGTAGCGAATTATACCCTGTCTCAACATATCAGTAACTAGCTTTTACATCTTGCCTTTCTGATAGTGCGGGTATCGGTAGGGGCGAACATTGACTGGCTTGGTATTTGGCAATAAATAAATTCGATGATCGATCACCCGGTGCGGTGGTAAGGTCATGGGTACCTGAAAGAGAGAGTCAAATTGTGCCAAGAGTTGATTTAATTTAGGATGCTCCGACTCCGTAGCCACAGCCATAGCTGCTGGCCCATCCGCCTCCCTTGGTAAGCTGCGAAACTCATATACCCCATAAACCTCTTTTGACTCCAACAATGCTTGCTATGTCAAAGACTAATTTTCTTCATGCGTAATGATGCGTCCCCCTTCAACGTGTATGTGGTATTAACAAGAGTAAACTTCATTGTCTGTTGTGCATAGTCATGCGTAACCTTTCCCAACTTTTGTAACCACTGAATACCAAGCACCACGTTAGGACCCTGTATAGGTAAGACGCTCAAGTCTATTTCCATCGTTAACCCTTGCATTCGACTTGTTACTTGTGAACATAAACTCTCACACATCAACGTTTCCCCACTACCAATATAAACTTTAAAAGCGTTTATCACCTTGATGGGCAAACACATCCTTTCAACTACATCGGGTCGGACAAAATTATGGGTACTACCATTATCAATAAGAACATGTACGTTACATGAACCAATCGTTCCCCATAACTGTAGAGAACGAGGACTTTCGTGACCAACCAGAGAATTAAGTATAGAGATATCACCGCTTTTGACTGCCTCAACCACATCCTCCGCTAGTTCCTGACCCGTGTCATCCCCGTCATCAGCCATCAACGGCAGAAACTTTCTGAGACACTTATGGCCCCGCACCCACCTGTTATCACAATTGAAACACAAGCCTTTGTTGAGTCGTTCTTGACGCTCAGCCGCGGATATCTACTTGATAGCAAGAGGCTTAGCAGTAGCATTAGCTTGAGTGGGAGTTGGTAACAATGGTGGTTTACCCGTATCAGGTTACGTAACCGAAACACGAGGTGTTGACTGTTTTTGAGTGACAACACTAGCAGTGGTGTTAGTTGCGGTAACAGATGTCGGCGCCTGATCTTCCAACCGTGCCTTAGTAATACACGCCAAAGAAAACGCATCACCTAGCGTTGTAGGTTTGGCGATAAGGAGTTCACGTTGTATAGTTGGTTTAAGACCAGATATGTAGAAGGAGATAAGTAGATTTTCTGAAATATCCATGACACGATTCATGAGTTTTTCGAACTCACCTTGATACTGCGCTATCGTCCCTAGTTGTAACAGCTTAGAAAGAACCCCTTGCGGATCCTCGTACTTTGATGGGCCAAAATGGTTCCGAACACTATCCAAAAACCCGATCCAACTGGTCATCAGCTTGTTGTGAGTCATCCTGCGGAACCACTCCGTTGTGTCACCTTCGAGATTAAACCCTACAACCTTGAGTTGCTGTTCACCTGGTGTTGCTAAGAGCGTAAAATATTCATTAATAGCGAATATCCAACTCTTTGGATCAACCCCATTAAACTTTGGCATGTCCAATCGCATGGACCGTGGTAATAGCGATCCCTAGTCACCCCCACCTCCATGTCGCGCCTGTACCAAACCCTTGGTCTCTTGCAGTTCCGCGTGCAACTTCGCAAACTGTGCCTGAAACCTACCCGACTGCTAAACCTGATGGCGTTTTCGTCCATGAGCAATGAAAGCACCAATTGATACGACCTACTCGTATCGATAGTAGCATCACTTTTAGCGTGTGCGAGCTCCTAAGAATTAGAGAAGAAGAAACAGAGAATTATTTGACAAAAAAACTTGACTGATTGCATTGATACGATAAGTTTAAATACTCATAAAGAGTTAACCCTAAACAAAACAGAGTACTTTATACCTATTACGACACAAACATTTCCTAAACATTTATCCTAAACAAAGATAGTTGTGATGTTTATCTTAACCCATCACAAAGTCTTGCTGCCACCTAGGCGCATTCCTTATCCTCTTGTTGGCCCGAACCGAGCGCTGCACGGGCGTAACAATGTGGGTAGTGATTACAATTCATCTGATTATATTGGGCTATATACCATTACAAGTATTCGTGTTTGTATTCAAGATTTGCTAAGCAAACATTAAACTGCATTGTAATCACATATATCTAATTCAGACTTTAGTAGAAGCATGTACCATGATACACCGGCGTGATTTGTTTGTACCTTCGTTAGAATTGTATTAATCATTTGTTTAGCCGCATAGATCTGTATGTGATATGCTACAACAGCTCAGAGAAGCATTTCTATATTAGCTACAACCAAGAGAAACAATACACAAGATAAAATCATAAATGCAATGATGGTTGAAAATCATAATGTTTGTAATGTTACAAAGATAGTATTTCTTTAAGAGCATATCCAAATACCCCTTAAGACGTAATCTATATAATGTTTTTTGTGCAATTTGATTTTGTTTTTAGTTTAAGTTGTGGCTTTGCTATATTTTGTGGATTATGTAATATTGTTTTCTTTTACCTAATCTTCAGGTAGGAAAACAAGTGGTTGGCAGGTTGTGTAATGGGTTGAGACGGATTCAGAATTGTTAGTTGAAAGACAGGCTCTAAACGAGTCAAGGGAAGGTGAAAAGAATGTGAGTAATATCTTAAAACTAAATGACTTTTACTTTATAGTTTGCATTTTGTTCTTTTAACTGAATCCTTGGGTCACGGCAGGGATTTGATCATCGTATGCCAGATATTAGAGGATTTCGTCTATCCGAAGAAGAAAATATCAGCATTGTATGAACATCACTTAAACATCACACATCTGAACACGATATCGAATGGTAAACATGTGGCCAGAGTAGTGATTTTGGATGGATGGAAACTGTTGGCTCTTCCATTGAAACCAATAAAAGCGCGTTAATGTGGCAGTATCGAGATGCAAATTCAGGCTTTGTATTTGCTCACGCAAAGGAGATGTTAGATCACTTACAGAGTGTCTTGGCAAACGAACCCGTTGCTGTCAAAGGTGAGCAATATATCGTTGAATTCAAAGCTCAGGTCTGTCATTTATTTGGTTTTGGTTTTCACCAACTAAATAATTTTATCCATTTCTAAAAGCTACCGGTGGTGATTTTGAATTAATCAAGCATATTAAAAGTTTGGAGGTTCAGTATCTACTATCTAGCACACAAACAAGTAGTATGTTAAATGTTAAATCATCTTTAACATATTAGAGCTTTACTGAGTGATATATTCAAGTCAAACATATTCAGTGATTATAGATTTAAGACTTGATGGCAACACAAAGTGGTTTATGTTGAATGATTTCCTCATCTTAGTTTGCAAGCTGAGCACCATTATATTGTTGGAAAATTAGGCATGCAAATTCATAAACTAAGCCATGTAATTAGCTATATATATTCTTAAAAAGGCTTAGAACACATTCTTATCTTATATTTTATTGGCAGATATTAATGAGTGAAATACAAAAAATAATGGCATCTGATGTTGTCTTATTTATGTTTGTTAGACATTTTGAATAAGCACTTTTGAAATCAGATGATCTTTATGGCTTCCAGTGGTACGGAGACTGTGCGTGTGAGATCAATCGGAGTTGAAACTCAAGGTTAGTAACATTCTTTCACATTTTTTCCTATTTTGTCGTGTTGATGTTACCGTGTGTTCTTAAGGTACTTTAAGTTGGTAAATTAGACAGAGACTATGAGATGTGCATTTTGAAAATGATTATACGATGTAGGAGTACTGCTATTGTAAAGGGTTTTGATGATCATAGTAAAAAATAGTCACAAATAGTACATGTGCATTCAAGATCTTTGATGTTGCTATATAGCTATTCATACTTTGGATTTATGGCCATAACATTTTTTAAAATAAGGTTAAGTCCAGTTAAAAAAGAAAACGACTTCCAAAATTTACACATCTAGTAAACACACTTGTTTTATTACCAATCTAGTAATCGATACTTTCAAATAGTAAATAAGCTGACAAGTTACTGGTTACAACTGGTTAACATATGAAAATGACCGACACGTCACCATTACACGTCACGTATTTTTAGGGTTAAGTCCATTAAATAGAAAGGTACTTTTCAAAATTTACACATCTAGTAAACGTACTTTCCAAAATTTAGTGACGTGGAATTTTTAGGTGAAATCTAAAAAAAAGATAATCTATTTGGAAAATCAACCGGGTCATATTTACTAAATTGTCAAAAAGTAGCCGGTTTTAATTACTAGATTGGTAATAAAACAAGTGTGTTTACTAGATGTGTAAATTTTGGAAAGTTCGTTTCTATTTAATGGGCTTAACCCTTAAAATAAAGATAGAATATGGAGTTGAAAAAAATTAAAACTCTAAGAATTATGCTTGGTTTCTTGATATATGTTGCTAGCTGGTAAGGTTGATACACATTTTACATAGGGAGATATAGTTGTTGTCGAGATCCTGATAGTTTGTAAAGGATCATCTTGAGTAGCTTTATGTACTAAAACTAATACGATTATGCAAGACTTTTAATACAGTATGGGGTATTAGTTACCATACAACATGTGCGTCGAAAAGATAAGCCGAAACTCAAATAGATGTGTGCTCTATGAACACACTTTAAATAAAGGAAGTACATTAACCAAGCCGAAACACATAACGGAATTTAGAGCTTAGCATGATAAGGATTGTGAAGTTTCTGAATGTTAGATTTTATTTCGTGGGCATACTTATGTCATTATGTGTTCTGTGATCTCTGGGGTTTTGAATTTTATTTCATTTGCTTCCCGAGTTCTTAAATAGTACTTTCGATATTAAGATAAATGACTTTGTGGGTGTTTTTATGATTTTGTATTAAAATTTTCAACGTCTCTGTAACCTTAATGCCCATTCCATGTACGGTTTAGATCTATATGAATAGTCTGCTATGATGTTTACGATTGTCAATTTTATAAATAATCTTCTTAAGTTTCTGTTGTGTACTTTAAATACATGGCCAATTACACAGAGGCTTGGTGGACAGGAATGAGTGTACATTCTATGTTATTGTGTCTTCTTCATGTAGTACAGCAAAAAGGAATCCTTTTCTAAAGCAGAGTGGTATATAAAAGTTACACGGAGCCTTGGGAATGGCTGTGGGAAATCAAATCTTCTCACCCTAATTGGAATGCGTGAACTTCTCATTCCTGGATATATGTATAGTTGTTGCCACGAGAACGATAACAGACCAAGAAATAACTACAGAAACAAGAATGATAACTGACCAGAATATGAAGCTACATATAGTAGCTGCAGCGACAGTCACTGGATCAGTTGTGGTGGAAACAACGATCACTTCTGTTGCAAAGCAATATGAGATAACAGGTCCATAAAATGAAAAATATAGTCTGTTGGATTTTCCAAAAAGGGATAGTTTAGTTTAAATTAACCGTAGATGCCAAGATAAGAATACACGTTTTTCCTATGTTTTATACAGGACCTCGTGAAAGTAATATCGACGAATATTGGTGAAGAATTTACAAATCTGGAGATCTTGAAGTTTTGGAGTCTTGAAACCTCAAGACGGCTGTTCAACACACAATCTTGCTCATAAACGCAAATTGGAGAATCTACCGAGCAAATATCAAGGGAGTTTCTCATTCTAATTCTTATTCCCGTATTTTTAATATTTTATCTATACAAAAAGGACGTTGTATAATTCAAGTGGGGGGATGGAATTAAAATGTTTACTTGTCATATTTTTCACACTAAAATGCTTAAATTATGCTCAAATTTAAAAAAATTTCAATCATACTTTTGTGAAAATTACTTGATACATAATCGCACACAATAACCCTTGTTAGATATTGTGAGAATTTAGCCTTTCCATTTCTAAATTTTTACCCAACATACAAAATATGAGTGTGTCGGTGATGTTGTAGACTTTAGAACTTGGCTTGGTATATCTATTCGAGACCACAATAATGAGTATTATGGATTTAATTGGAGTAACTTGTTTAAATTGGTAAATCTTAGGATTACAACCAAATCGCCTACACATGTTGTTTATTAACTAACTACACCGGTTAGTTAACCTCTAGTTTAAACCCTTCCACCCTCATCTTTAGAGTGATGATCCTCTAGAACAACCCGTAGAGCTAATCCTTTAAGAATTTACACAAATTATTTGTTTCGTTACACCCTTACACCTTAACCTACCCTGTTAGATTAAGTTTAATTTACAGTTGCTAGTTGCTTAAAGAGTAAAGTTTGTATTTCCCAAGTCATGTGTCATTTTCTATCTTTGGTTCGGTTGGAAATTTTCACATTGCAAATGGGAATGTATACTAGTAGTCAAAGCTCATGTGATTTTACTACATTCACAATTAATGGTGAATCCGAAGAACGAAGAAATTACTGAAGGAATTATCTGGAATTATTATGATCGTAAATATGGTGAAACTACACTGAGATTTGAAGTTTAGTTAGCAAAAAAAGAGAGAGTGAAAGAAAGTTTAAAGATAATCGTTTCGCAAAAGAGCATTACTGAAGGAATTATATGAAGGATCGATTATTCGTTGATACGTCAAAGAAAATCAACGATGTAGAGTATTGTACAAAGTGGAAGATATCGCCACTTACCTTGTAGAGTATGTAAAGTTTTGGGATGATTGGGGAGTTGACCGTTATGGGAACGCCAACATAGGTTGTTGTTTTTGATCTATGATCAAGACGTTGTAAATAGTTGTGTCTTTGTCATCATAACGGTCGGGAAAATAAGTGTCTAGCAACTTGTATCTTAATCTTAATCTATTTGTTTCATGATTTTTATTTAACAACAATTTACTTCCCTCTCACCTAATGATTAACCTCTGGTTTTACGCGAATAAGGAGCCATACGAACATGCATGTCTATTCTGGCGTTCCGGCCATGTATGCATGTCTTATACCTTGTTGATTTACAACTTTTGGTGAAAGTTAGAAGGTTCTTACCCTATATCATTCTTCATCCTAACCGGCATTCCGGGTGTGTATGTGTGCTTCAGCTGCCTTGTTGGAGTGGTACTTCTATTGAAAGATTGTAGAATGATCAAACCGTATGCCTTTTCATACAAAAACCGATATTTACCTTTATAAACTTGTTACTCCTTGGCTTTAGTGGTGGAGATGTGTATCCTTGCCAAGGTTATGATAGAATACTCATCACGACCGAGCAATTAAGCGAATTAGTTACATGTTACCACATAGGTTAGTTGAGTGTTTTTAGTGTTTTCTTCTTCCTATTTCGTGAGGTGTTTGGTTGTGTACTCGTAATAGATCGAATAAATGCTTTAACAGAAAATATCCTTAGGGATACATTTTTATAAACTTCTAAAGGCTACTTGAGGACAAGTAGGATTCAAGTGGGGGGATATTTGATGACATCAAATAACGTCTATTTTATAGCATCGTTTATCCTACGATATCAACCCATTTTGTATAGTTATTAAAAAGAATTGTTACTTAATCGTTTATATTTGAGAATTGCAGTAATTATGGAGTAATTGGTGAAACATAGCAAAAGGCGCGCATTCTAGAGCTTAAATGAAGATATTTTGAAGATTACTATTCTGAAGACCAATACGCCATATCCATCAAGAAGATACAGCGTATCCGTGCCTGCACTCACCAAAGACCACAGAAGATTAAAAAGTAATACGCCGTATCCAGAGGACTCAATACGCTATATTTAAGATATGGAATCAATATAATATTTTGGAAGATATCAAACGTGGTCCCTACTCCAAGAAATCCCCAATACGCCATATCCAACCCATTGGATACGCCGTATTGAACCGACTTCTAGACATTATAACTTGATAACTCAAAAACGAGTTTTAAGTGTGCTAAATCATATTCTCGATACCTAAACCACAAAAGTCGAAAATTTAACTAAGGAATGCTTAAAACTACGGGAAAATCATAAAAAGGCATGGGAATTTAAACTTAAAACTACGGGAAAGTATAAAAAGGCGTAAAAATAATTCCTAAAAATACGGGAACATAAATAAAGGCATAGGAAAGCTTAAGAAACTATGGGAACATAATTAAGGCAATAACGAAGCTAATAAACGAATAACGGAAAACGTAAAACGTAAAAACGCGACTAAAAACTAACTATATTAAATTTTAACCCTACACATGCAAAATTATTTTCCTAGGTCCTAAATGATAAAAGAAAATTTAAAAAAAATTATATTTTTTGACTTTTTAATAATTTCTTATGAATTAAAAACAGTTTTAAAAAGAAAATTTTGATTAAAATACAACCTATTTATTCAAAAAAAAATCTAAAAAAAATACAGAAAATAGTTTTAAACAATAATGAATGTAAGAAAAATAAGAAACTGGCAAAATGGCTGAAGAATAAGCAGTGAAATAAGCAAATAAGCAAACATAAGCAAACTGCAAATAAGGATTAAAAAAATAAATTTAACAACTATGAAAGCAAAAGACCAATGGCAGAGTGGTTTGTGTGTGCGTGTGTGAGGTGCTTGCTATCTAAGGGGGAGGTCATGGGTTTGACCCCTATGCCTTCCCTTTTTAAAAACATTTTTTTAATCTTTTTACACAAACTTAATAAGCACCTTAAAATAAGCATTTTTTATAACTAGAACATTTTGTGAAACATTAAAATAAGCTGGGAAAAGAGCTGAAAAGGAGACAGAATGCTAAATAACACGTAAGGAAACTACGGCTTAACTGTTGGCTTATTCTAGAACTAATAAGTTATAAGTAAAGGGAAATAAGCATAGACAGATATCAAGTTACATCTAAAAAGCATTTGTGAACAACATTAAACAAAGAAAACAAGCACATAAACACAGAAAAACTAATAAGCAAAAAGGCCAAACCTATAAGCCAAACAACCTATGGGGTCATTTTTGAGCTTATTTTTAAGCACATAAATGGATCCTTATGGCTATGGGGATTATATGTCCTTAAACCTTAGCTTAAGGGCTACAATAATCAGCAATAAAAAGCAAATTTGAAATCCAAATAAGCTATGAAAAGGTCTAATGAAAGATGTTGTTTTACTCAGCATATGCTGAATTACGTTTTTTAAAAGACAAAATGCTTATGACATGCCTATTTTTAAGCTAGAAAAAGATCTTTAAAACCTATAATAAGTTAAAACAGATAAAGAAGGATACCTAATGAGCTTATGCAAGCAATTTCAAAGCTTAAAACTATAATTAGCTAACCTGAATTTGAAATCTAAAGTTGACTATAAAGCTGAGGAAAGGGGGCTTGGACAGATTTGTACTAAACCTTAAATGGTAAATGCAGGGCTAAAGTTATCCGTTCTAATGTACTAGTGACCCATAAAGAACACTTACTTAACAACTAAAATGCCACTTATACTAAATCTACCAAATAAGTAGATTGTAGAAACTACCACTAATAGCGATTGCGTAGCAACTGGTAGACTAAAACCTTAAGATTATTACGTTTTAAACCCTTAAAACATAAGAAAAAAGACCTAAAAGGGTTTATTTAGAGCTTATGAAATCTAACCAAATGACCAAAATCAGGTTTATACCATTTTGACCCATTTTACAGCCTTAACCTAAACACCCCTTAAAAATGCCCTTTGTCATTTTTTAAACTTAAAACACTGAATTAAACAAAGGTGGGTAAAAGCAGATAACCGACTAGCTTTGTTAAGCAAATTTAAGCAAATGAAACACAAAATTAAGCACTTAACATAAGCAAATCACAAATAGCAGTTTTTAAAGCATAAAAGACAAGTTTCTTTGATAAAACGTAAATTTCATTAATGAGAAAATTTTACAAGACTAAAAGTAAATAACAGAATTAAAATAAAACATAAAACTTAAAAAAAACATTAAAACTAAATTATCCTACTCCTCGTTCCTCCTTACTTCTGTCTTCTTTCTTCTTTTATATAGGCAGTCCTTCAAAAGCTTGTTGTGTTTTTCTTGTGAGAGAACTCAAAACCATGATCTTGGCCCTTCAATTTGCTTGCTCCCCAATCTAATTAATCCATACCCTTGATTGAATTCATCTAATAGAAGACCATGGGATTGCCACAGTGGCAATGAGCCTATGTGGGGGGGGGGGGGGGGTAAGATAAAAGTGATGTTTTGGCTAGGGGGTGAAGGATTTTGTCTGTTGTTGCAGGGTCAAACACACAAATTGTATGTGAAGAAGTATAGTACATTGGCGGGAAATTAGTTTGGGTTATACAGGGTAAAACTTTTTTAGGATTTGGCAAAACAAGCCCCTTAAAGTGTATATTGTGATATAGCAGTGATCGTCCTTATGGTGGGATAAAATTAGGCAGGTTAGGCCCTTGTAGTTGGGTTGGTGTTTGCACTGTTAGTCTTTTTGGACTAACATTATTGGTTTATTTAACCAATCGTCCTTTGTGGTGTTAATAGTTTTAGGACTTGGCAACCTAAGTCCTTGAGGGTGTATTGTATTATTACACGTATGGTCCTCGTGATATAGAACTTAACAGCCTTAGTTGTTGGGCTGTTAAGTGTTTACAGTGAAGTGGTTTTGGGTTAGGGATTGGGCCTAATAGGGTTATCGTTGTATTAATGGGCCCAAAAGCTTTAAAAGGCTTATAATTTGTCATCAAATGTATTAATGGGCTGACCCGCCCCATTAGATGGGTACGGGTTGGCCCATTAAGTATTTCTTCAGTTACAGCTTCGGTTTTGACTTTGACTTTGCGGGGTTGACTTTTTGGTTGACTTTGACTTTGACTTCGGTTGACTTTTGGCTTTTCACGCTTTTCCATTCTGTGCTCGGTTTTGTCCGTTTTGGCTAGATTTTTCGTCCTTTTGTCGGATATTCATTTCCTGCACAATACAAATGCAAAACATACAAATACAATGTATCTTTGATACGTTTTTGGTCATTTATGTCCGGTTTTAATGGAAAATAGTATGTGTAATTAAGCACATACCAAAATCCCCCATACTAAATTATTGTCGTGTCCTCACGCAATGCCATAAGTAAACACTAAAGAAAACTAAGACCCTCATTCCCCCTTGACTAATAACCTCGAAAAGTAGCTAAGTGTTCGTCAAGTGGAATGAAAGAATCAATAGATTCGAAAAGCCCCGTTTTGACTATTTTAAATATTAATACTTATTCCACACATATTTTTGTATTTTTCCTTTTTCTTATTCTTAGCAACTAACTAACATATTTGACTTTCGTTATTTTTATAACTTTCAGGGATTATAGAAAAAAAAACATTTCAATCCTAAAATGCCCCAAAAAGGATAAATTCATCGTTCCTGACTTTTCACTTATTCCAAACCAAGCTTAAAACGAAATCACCGTTAAATATAAGTTAAGATGCTAACACTACTCATATTTGAAACTTATGAACTTTTCACTCTCGACAATTATTATATATTAGGTGAATGTGCCATTTCGAATTTCAACCATGGATCAACGTTTTGCAAAATTCTATGCTTCACGTTTCACCCGAGAATAATGAGTTTGAAGGCGAGATCATCCCATGTATCGACTTTCGTCTCGGCACATCCCAACCTTGCGACTAAGTGACCAGGCTTTTGACACCCCACAAAGACTAGTATCGGGACTCACGGACCTTCGGTTTCAAAAACTCTTGGGTTTCCCGTATATACATAGCTTATTTAGAAAAACTTAAAATGAAATAGTCTTAGTTCAAAAGCATATTTAAATTTAAGAAAAAGAGATTTTCCCTATATTTATTAAATCATATTTATTACACTTAATATAATTACACATCCTTTAAACTAAGGAAATCTTCGACCTTTTAGAAGGCTGCAACATCGGTTGTGAGCCGGCAAGATGCAGTAAACTTTTATTAGCCCACAGTTTATAATTATTACTCATTTTTTTTAACATATAATACCACGATATAGAGAAAATTTCATTTTAGAAAATTTAAGTATAAATTTGAACTAAAATTATTGATATCAACTATACTTTAAAAATTGTTGATTTAAGTTTAATTTTCAAAAATAGCACGTATTATTAGTCCGGTTAGAAGCTTATGGGAGAAAAAGCCACAAACTACACTTATGAGCTCTTAAGATTTCCAAATAATCCTTGTTTAGCATCCAACTCATACTTAACTCTATCATTTTTCGTTCTTCGCAAAGATCCGCGAACGCTTAGTCTAAAAGTTAAGGAACAAGCTAGAGCTCAACACGCTAGATCGAGTCAAAATTTATTCTTATTCTACCCAGCAGGAAAGTCAAAATTGTGACAAAACACTTATTTTATTTTTGAAAATTTTTAAATTTTTTCATAAAATCACAATATTTTTTTAAAATTTTGGTGGTAAAAATAGGATTACGCGAAAACAACGACTGCAGGCACAATCAAATCGATAGATCCTCCCCATACTAGAATTAAACATTGTCCTCAATGTTTTTAGGAGGGTTTCTACGTAAATCCTAAGCCATTTATTAAGTATGCTTAAAGATAAACATTAGTCGATAATATTTGGATATTGGATTCCCAAAATGAAGCTGAGGATTTGAAGCTCTTGTGAACGAAGGACAAAATCACGAGCACGAGAGGCTTCAAAAATTCGGGCAATCCTGGACATACGCAACAAAACACAGAACACGAGAAAAGAAGAGGAGAGCCTCCTCATAGCACAAAACACTTATTCATTACTACATAACTACCATACTACTACTACGATTATACTAGGATAAGCATGGGTTGCCACCCACGAAGCGCTTGTTTAAGGTCACTTAGCTTGACCTGATCCCCCATACTTGAGCTTGTCAGGGGGTATAGAAATGGAGAAACGGAACATCCAAGACACGGATGTCCTCTCCATAAGAGCAAGGAAAAATCTCCATCGGGCTTTCAAAATTTTTAATGAATTTGAAAGCTTTAGAGTCCCGATGAGATAATTCTGGGAGAAAAGAAATATGAACTCCTTTAGAAGTTAGAATCCTGGGGTTGAACACTTTTTCCCCATTTTTGGATGAAAACGAGAGTAGAGTTTCGGACCCGTGAACTTCTTTTTGGAAAGGAAGTTCATAAAGAGGAGGATTAAAATCCTCAAGAATTAAAGAAGCATTATATATCTTCTTTACATTCTTATCCGGTGTTGCACAGTTGGTGGCTTCAAAATGGTTCTCATGAATGAGTATACCCGGATTAAATACCTTGTCCTCGTTGTTGGTTGAAGGCAATGCATCAACCTAGGAAAAAATCCTCATAGAAAACTGAGTCACACTCGGGAAAAGGAAGGAAATCACTTGATCCAGGTGGATCAAGTTCATCAATCAAGATTTTAGAATCTTTGACTTTCTCTTCCTTAGAGTAAAAAGGATCATCATAAGTATCATCATTAACGTTCTCAAGATCAAAAAGTTCATCATCATAATCATCCCATGATGGTGGGGATGAGTAATCAAGAGCATGTGCATCGGTGAACATCTTAGTAATGGTATCAACAAGATTGTCATCAGGAGAATCAACCAAATCTTCAAGAATAGACTCCATTTCCTTGATAGGATCATGGTTAAGGAAATACTCTATTTCTTGAAGATCTAATTCGATATCAAGGGGAAGGTAATCAATTCCTGGTGAAAATGTAAAATGAGCAAGTTCATCGGTGAACTCCTTAAGAGAATAGTCACTAGTCTTAGAAATCAGGAGACTAGGTGAAGAAGAAGTGGTACTGCCACTTAAAGAATTATGAAAAGGAGGGAGAGGAGATGAAGGATTACTATTTCCCGGTGGAAATGAATCACTTGCGAGATAAGCTTTGAATTCTTCCCAAATTAAATCACTTTCTTCGAAGGAAATAAGTGTGGGGGAAAAAGAAGACTTGGTCACGGGTTCTGAAATCGAAGTGGGATTGCCACTCAATGGATTATCATGATATGGAGGGAGATCTTTGGTTTTATCAAGATTTAGCAAGTTCTCAATAATGTCTCCCTCCGGATCAAAGATATCATCATTAACTTCTGGTGAAGTTAAGTCGGTATGAGAAGTGAGAGAAGAAGTGGGATTGCCACTTGGATGATTTGTTGCAAACAAATCTTCAAGAATTTCCTCATGTGAAACATTATAGACATCAATCATGTTGATTGATTCTTGATGAGGTTGGGTTGAATAGCTTGAAGTGTCATGTCTCATATTCAAGGTTAATCTTTCATTACCGTCACGGAGAATCATTTCTTCTCCATGAACGTCAATCAAAGCACGAGCGCTCCGTAAGAAAGGTCTTCCCAAGATGAGGGGGACACGAGGATCGCTTCATAATCAACAATGACAAAATCAGCGGGAAATGTGAACTTTCCAATTGGAACAAAGACATCTCTTGTAATTCCAACCGGAGTGCAAATCTCCCGGTTAGCAAGTTCAAGGGTCATTTGGGTAGAAATAAGCTCGGGTAAACCTAAATTTTTCCACACCAAGAGTGGCATCAAGTTGATGCTAGCACCTAGATTGGCTAGGGTCTTGCACTTGAGCTCACTAAAACCACACGGAATGAGAAATTTTCCAGGGTCTCTAAGTTTTTCGGGTAACTTCTTAAGGATAACCGCTAAGCAATTTTCATTAAGGGGTGTATTTGCTAGCTCTAAAAGTTTCTCTTTATTGGAAAGGAGACTTTTAAGCATCTTTTGGTATTTCGGGATTAGAATCAAAGCATCGGCAAGAGAGATATTGATGTGAAGTTGTTTAAACATTTGCCAAAATTTATGGATTTGGACTTCATCTTTTTCTTTCTGTTTTTCTTGGTTCATTCTTGAAGGATAAGGGATATGAGGGTGACGAGGATCCCTTTGTTGAACCACATAATTTCTTGGAGAAGGAGGTTTAACTTTTTGGACGAGAGGAGGTGGGACCTTAATGGTAAACTCACCATGTTCCGGGTCAGTTAAAGTCTCCTCTACACGTTCATCCTCCTCTGGATTAATGAATGGAGGAGGCATAGGAACGGAAGGTCCATCAAGAACAAGACCACTTCGGGTGGTGATGGATTTCAAGTCACCTTTTGGGTTAGCAACGGTGTTGCTAGGGAGAGATTCCGATCCCGAGGTAGAAGCGGTGTTCATTTGAAAGAAACTAGCCATCATGTTCTTAAGCTTGTTTGTTTAGTTTGACATTGAAGCTTGAATTGAATTTTGCATTTCATTCCTTAACTCATTTTTCACATTGTTAATTTAAGCTTGCATGGATTTTATATTAACATCATTCATTTTCTTAATTTTCTCTAACTCACTTAAAGGAACAACTTGATTTTGTTGAGTTGGAGCTTGATAAGTTGTATTTTGATTGAAATTGTTTCCTCGATTATATCCTTGAGGTTGGCTAAAATGGTTTTGATTATTTTGCACATTAGGTTGAGCAAAACCCGGTGGTCGAATTTGATTAGCCACACTCGGAGGACGATAACCGGAATTACCCTAATTGTAGTTAACCGCGGGCTAGCCTGATACAGTAACTATACTTGAAATATTATCCCGTAAAAGTGTTGCCCACATTCGGCGTCGAAGACACCTCGATAATAAGGAATGAAGCACCACACGCAGTAAACACAAATTTTCTCCAACGGGCTTTTACGGAAGCTGAGGTGGGGTGCTTGGAATTGTTTGAGAATAGCGGTCATGGCAATAGTCACAGCACTTGTTTGCTGATATATATATATATATACCTAAGTCACGTCCGCAAGTAAGCATGTAGTGTGTCTGCACATATCAGACAAATATTCCTATAGTGGTCTTACCACTATAATCACGCGTAATTGTTTCACATAATGCCTCACGAGTCCTAACCATCCTCGAGGGAATTTATCAAGCACCTCGATTTGTGTAACAACCTGTCATGGCTCAATTTCGCAACTCATCAAACAAGAACTGTCTTGAGACTCAGTCATGAATTGTTACACGTCTTGACCTAGTTAATAAATTTACTCGACGATGGATAATACTCAAACCTTTTACGTTCATCTAACTTCACATCGTTATCATATTGCATGTATATCATGTATGTCCCGTAAAAATCATGTATATCATGTATGTCCCGTAAAAATCTTTTGAAAATGTGATCGTTGAAAGTGGTCATAGTCTAGGTAAGATACGCAACCTAGTTCTCTATGACCTTGGCTCTGATTACCAATCTGTAACACCCCCAAAAATGGGTCGCAGCGGAATATGTTTCCGGGAGCGTTACTTCATAGTACCATTGCACCAGTCAGAAGAGAACGACCTCTAAGTGTCGTTTGAAAAGTATTCTTGAAAAGTTTGGACTCCAATGTTCCTCAAATAGGCCAAGCATCTATTTCACCTGAGAAAAACATGCTTAAAAGGGTCAACATAAAGTTGGTGAGTTCATAGGTTTTCGTAAGTATAATTGTAAATCCCAAAACTATATATATAGGTCTACCGTGTTACAAGTTTCGCCCATACAAGACTTGCAACGCATAAACCGACATATATAGGTTTCCTTATATAAAATCCCAAAAAGTTTCAAGTATATATTGTAATGAAGCACAATATGATTATCACAACAAGTTTCAAGTATATATTGTAATGAGCACAATATCTCAAAATGTTTCAAGTATATATTGCCACTTTATTCACGGCAATGTAAAGATTCATATGTGTATAAAACAATGATTACGATTACTCTAAGTTCATGGAACTGCTACGTAGACTCATTATAAGTATGCAACTTTATTCAAGGCATCGTAAGGTTCAGATTCATCAGTATGTCATGTTGTGCTCCGACAATGTTATAACGTTCGTTAGTTCGATCTCGAACTAGTGATAGCTAATCACCCGAACGGGAGTAGTCAACCCCCAATAGATCTATCTCATAACACTCGCGCTTACCCTCCAGGTAATTAACAGTCCACTCCACTTAAGCTAATCCGTAATCATTCGAGTAAAAGTCAAGTATGTGTTTACGTCCAAAAAGTAAACCAAGTAGTGTATCTCATCGCGAGATATATAAAAGAGTATGTAAATCAATTTGTTATCAACCATATAAATGCATTTGTAAACAAGCATGTTCTCACCCCAAAACTTATAAAACAAATCATGTAAAACGTGGGGCTATGAACTCACCTTGAGTGAGCAAATGCCAAGTGTATCACAAATAATGCGTCACGCAAATCGTCGAATGCAACCTATTTAATTTAAGGTCGTATAAGTACTAATCACATTGAGTAATCTCTACCATGCATAAGTCTATTTAGCTAATCACCATCTAATTGTTTGAGTGAAAACATATTTATAATTGTAAAACATTTATAAATATCTGAATAATGTAATTATAGTTATTCCTGGTAGGGTATTAGTTACTCCTGGTAGTGTTGTAGTTACTCCTGGTAGTTATAGTTATTACTACTGGTAGTATATTAGTTACTCCTGGTAGTGTTGTAGTTACTACTGGTAGTATATTAGTTACTCCTGGTAGTTATAGTTACTCCTGGTAGTTATAGTTTATTTTCTAAGTCTGACCCGACTATAATGACCCACTAAATCACATTTTCATGACTCGGGTTCTAAAGAGAATTTATGCGAAACGATATTTTGAACAACTTTCCAGTTCTGTCCGAGACCCGAAACTCGACCGAAATGGGCGAAAAAGCACTCGCATCAGATCTGATGCAGTGTATTAATTACCAAAAAGCCAGATTTTGCCCCCGCCTTACGACCCGTTATCACTCGCTTTTAGACTTAAAGAACCTCGCGGGGAAGTAAAACGACCTTCCGAACGACTTTCATGTTTCGGCCGAAGGCCGAAACGGACTCGAAAGTGCCGCAAATACCATCTTAAAATCCTGACAGAAACCACTAACTTAACAAATGCTGGATTTTTATACCTCGAATATATACCTCGTTTTCGCTCTAACTTTTTCGTTATAAATCCGTTTGACAAGTTTCTTACCTTTTCGGAATCGTCGTGAATCATACTACTTTATAAAAATATAAAATAATGTGTTATATATACGAATTTTGGACAGAATCTTTGAGTGACCTTGTTGAATCCATTTTTAACCTTGCTTTTATACCTTACTACTTTTGTAGTTAATCATTTTTACACCAACTTAATATGGTACAATACTTTCTCATCCCTTTTAACATGATATTAGCAATATCTCAACATATATAATAGTGTGCAAAATGATCATTACAAGTAAAAACTCCATTTACATGTTAAAAATCCTACATGGTGATTCAAGCTACAATAGAACTAACATATGCATAAAATGAATATTGAAAGAACATAAAGGGTTCTAGATGACCTTATGGTGTATGATGATGATGATCAATGTAATCTAAACCCTTGTTTAGATAAAAATCCAAAGCTTGCACCAAAGAAAACCCTAGTTTTCTTAAATAAACCTTAGCTTTCCAAGTGAAAACCCTAGCTTCCCTTTTCTTGATTAAAGCTTGAATATGGTTAACCAATGCTTGGAAATATCTTAGAATGTCTTAGATATGATGTGTATAGGTGTGTACAGGTTGTATAAAATTTTGTATGGTTTATTTCTTTGGATGGTTTTGAGCCGTGAGGTGCAAGAGGGAGGAAGAGAGTGTTTTTGTTTGATTTTTGGCTAAGTCTTGCATGTATGTGCTATGTTGACTCGCGCGATCTCACCCCTTAATATATACCAATAAATATAAACATATAACAGGGATCAAAATCCACGAGATCAATGAAACCGGAAGCAGTATAGAGTGTTCCCGGGTCGTTATGTCCCAATGAGGCTTGAATGGAA
>BQNB010113447.1:0-18819 GCA_026074375.1 Tanacetum coccineum
TGTTGATTTGTGTAGAACTATATCTACTAACTATGCCTAGGGTTCCTTTTATAGACTAAGGAACCCTAATGGGCTTTACAAAACGTGTTCAGAGATAATGCATATCTATTCCTAATTTATCTTATGCATATCTCATAAGTAGTACTAATACAATGTACTAGCAGTACTAATACTAACTAACAGTACTAACTATTACTGGCAGTACTAACATTATACTGGCAGTACTAACTACAAAGCTAGCAGTACTAAAGACTAAGACTTATTTCTTCAATCTTCATTAACAACATTAAGTCTTCACTAGCAGTATTAATTTTGAGCCAACAGTATTAACTTGTAGAAGCTTCAGAATCCCAACAGGAGACAACGTGTAATTTCTTGTACTTTCGTAATTGTTTAGTTTTTGGTATCATTCGTTAACTTGGTTAGTTTACCTTGGCTAGATTATTACTTGTGTATTAATTATGACATTTGAAGGCTAATCCCTTCGGGTATTAGCCATTATTATGAAGATCTTAATGTTTGGTTTGTTTATCTTGATTTCTTAATTTATCGTTGATTGCTTGTTTATGTTTATCAATATATTTATTTACGTGCTTTTGTATGCGACCTATCATTCAACTGGATCTAGTGATATGGACCAAGTAATCTAGATGTCGGGATAGCTCTCCATATAGTCATTTATACATCTAGACCAATAGGATCACAAATAACGACCAATCTTTGCCTTTAGATTATGAGCTTAGTTGGACCAGCTGGTGACCTCAGGATCAACGAGTACGTTCTTAATTAATTGGTAAAGACTTGGTTAGTGGACTACTAGTGTATAAATTGCCATTAAGTAGTAAGTGGGTAAAGTCTCTATGAGCTAGGGTTTAACAAGATCAGTATTTCTTTAATCCCTAAGATAGATTATAATAAGCAAATAAGGATGATTTATGTGGATGTGTTTAATTGTGACAGGATTCTACGTGTCTAGGTCTTAGGAAGAAGTATTGCCTAAGTCTTAAGAATGATATGCCACCTCGAGATAAGTAATCATTGCACTAAATAAACAAACCAACGTTATGATTGTATTAATAATGGTTAATACATTTTTCTTATATTTGGCTAGACCGCTCTTTTATCTTTTGTTAATTTGCTTGCGTGTGTTTTAGTGTCTTGAATCAGTTTTAGTCATCGCAAAACTCGTGCCAGTCTCTTAGACTGAATACCCTCTTATCCATTAGATTTAGGATTTACATAGGTTTAGCATAGATTAGACTAACTTAGATTAGAGAACCAAAATATTAATAAATTGAAAGTGTTTCTCGCTCTTAGTGATCGACACCCTACTTACCACGAAACTCTCATCGATCGGGTACATTGCCCATGAAAAGTGTTGTTTTAGGTAAAGTCGGAAAAATATAAATTTAAAACTTGAAAGCATAAATTACACCTACACGACAACACGATCAAGTTTTTAGCGTCGTTGCCGAGGAGTGAAAATTAATCTTGATTTTTATTTGATATTTTGGTTTTAAACATTAGATTAGATCTAACCCTTAGGATTAGTGTAGCTTAGAATAGTTTATATTTCTGTTTGTGTAATACGGCGTATTTAGTTTACTAAATACGATGTATAAGTTATTTGACAGTTTTCTTTCCTAGTAAGTTTATTACAGGATGGACGACCAAAACATTACTATAGAAGAATACATCAGACTCGAGGAAAAAAAAGCTCGAAAACGTGGGAAAGTGTTTAACTAGGAAACTGCTAAGTATGGTAAGATCTGGTATGATGAAGATGTTCACTACCTCAGATCCATCGAAACTGAATTCCCAGCTATAGTCTTCAATGATAATTTAACATCGAATGAAACACTCTCTTGTGAACCCACGGTAAGTTCTCTTAACAATAGTGAAATTAACTTTAGAATATCGTTTGACGAATCCGACGATAAAAATTACACGGTAGTTTTTGACAAAAACTCGTTTTCTTATAAAATAATTTCTACCAATGATTTGAAAACGGATTCGGAAAATGATAATGAAAAAGTCAATATGCCTTTGTTTCCACCACCCGAGCCTTCGGTCAGTTTTATTGATGATTTAGAATTCTTTAAAGAATTTGAGAATGAATTTCCATCCATTGTTTACAATGATGCTCTAACGTCTAAATCATATTTCTCAATTGAACCCACTTTAGACCCTCAACATATCGATGAATTTGATTTGAAGATGAAACATCATTGTCCGAATATGATGAAGTGGAACAAAGCGTTTTGTACTTTTATGATTTATTCCCTTTCAACATAATTTATCTCGATAATCTAAAATTGGATAAAGACAATGATGATAATGAAATCGATATGATACAATCTTCGGGGGGTAATAAAAATACACAAGGGTCAAATATACTTCTGGAGGCAAGTCACGATAAAACTAGTAAAGTTTTTGTTATGAAAGATTTTATCATGGAATTAAATGTAAATATCATGGCTTGGAATTATGTTGTCAACGGGATGCTATTAAATCTTATTAAGAATTTATATGTGCCGTTTGGCATTCTGTCAGACCCGAAATGGTATTATAAGGATGGTGATTGCAAAAGAATGTTGCAGAGGCCAAGGTACGTTTTCTTTACTTTGGTAAATCTAGGGAAAATTGGTCTCCAAGAACGGATACGGCGTATTTGGTTAAAAGCAATACGGCGTATCCACTATTTTTAACTGAAGTTGACTGAGTCAACAAAATTGCCCAATACGGCGTATTAGACAAAAAATAGTACGGGGTATCGATTTTGGGTATAAAAACCCAACTGATACGCCGGATTGAGTTTTACCACACTTTTTCACTCTCTCAAAAGAAAGATTTACTTCAAATTCGTGGAGATCATAGTCTTTTAATTCATAATCATCCTCATCTCTATTTTAGTTACAAGGTAATTTCCTCTACCCTTTGCCCTTTTGATTTTTGATTTTTGAATGGAATTGAAATTAGGGTTAGGGTTTTGATGTCGGATTTTATGAAAGTTTTTAACCCCATGTACTTGTATCCCCTTAAATCCCCTGCAATGAGTGACTAGTTTTTAAGAATTAGAAATTAGGTCAAAACGGGTAGAATTAGGGAAACCCCTTTTCGTTTTTAACAGCAGAGCAATATGGTGTATCCACTCAACATGGATACGGCGTATTGACTTAATTTTACCCAATCTCTAAAACCTCAATACGACGTATTTAGTAAAATGAATAACGCGTATTGATCTGATAAGATCAGGCGTTTTGATTCCCATACGCCGTATTGACTAAAATGAATACGGCGTGTTGACTTCATATCTTTATATATGGCGTATCTATTTATGAATACGTTGTATCCTATCTCAGAACAGAATGTTTTAAACTAATAATCTTGGCACTGATCTTGTTGATTTTGTAGATATGGCTCTTCCACCTAGGGATCAGAGGCATCAGTATCTTAGGTGTGAGGGTTTAAAGTACACTGATGCTGACATCGCAGATTTTGAGGAGAGATTATGTAGGATATACAGTAGAGAGATACACCGGGTTCAGGTTTTTGATTTTGGGGGATTGACAGAGCTGATGGATGAGGGGTTGAGCGGGAGGATGCAGATGGAGCACATGGATGTTCAGGGACAGATTGTGTTTACTAGCAAATCTTGGAGGCGACTATTTGATATTAGAGGCCCATTGGTACACGAGCTCATTCTGGAGTTCTTTAGTACATTTAGGTTTAGAGAGGCGGTGCTTGATCTGGATACTACTGAGGCTTTATAGTTTCAGTTAGGAGCAGCTAGGCGTCGCATGAGCTAGAGGCAGTTTATTTTAGCCTTAGGATTACATACAGCAGAGGAGATAGAGACTGTTAGATTTGGTGCATACTGGGTCGAGAGTGCAAGACAAATCCCCGACAAGGGGGATTTGAGAGATTACTGGATAGGGATTTCATCTACTTGATATTTCCTTGGCACAACCCCATCTTACACTTTAATTAGGGATCCGATACTTAGGCTGTGCCACATGCTGATTGCGTACAGTATTGCTGGGAGGAGTCAGGCACCTGAGAAGGTGACCGTGATTGATTTATTTTACCTAAGAGGGATGGATGTTGGCTCTGTCAACATCCCTTATCTGCTGGCTAGGTATTTGAAGTTGTTCTCTTTGAGGAGGAAGCACGAGGCAATGACATCTAGGGGATAATTTGTTGCTTGTCTGGCTAAGCATTTTGGATTACTTACTGAGGAGAGACTCCAGGGACCGACTGTGATTATGCAAGAGCTCCCTGTTATTGATATGGTTAAGATGGTGAGGCTTCATATTTGTATGGAGATTGATGACACTTAGACCTGGGTAGCCCCGAGACCAGAGAGGCAGTTGGATGCTGCGGCTGGCGCCCATTAGGCCGTTAAAGATACTCCTGCAGTTGAAGAGGGTACTCAGGCTGATCTAGCACTCATGCAGGCACCTCAGCCGCCGCCACCACCACCAGCTAGGACTATGCCCCAGAGATTGGGGAGACTTAAGGAGGATATGTAGGGGTTACGTCAGGATGTCAAGAGTTTATGTGAACTTGTGGAGAGGTCACTGACCGACCAGGGTAGATTCTTTACATGGATGATTAGCTGTATGACGCAGCTCATGGAGTCTAGCGGGTAGACTTATCAGGCGTTTGATGGGACTTTTCGAGGGAGCTCCCTAGCTTGAAGGAATGATTACCATTTACAATGGTAATGAAGAGGTTACTTACCAAATGGTGCGTCTTTTGTGTATTTATTATTCATATCATGATGTATCTAACTTTAAACAAGTTCCCATATTTTGTGTATATATTATGATGAAACGTTTTGACTTGTTTATGCATGATAGAATCAAGCTTGGCAGTAAGTTCAGCACCATAGTTCATAAGTATGTTATGGAACCAAGCACGCTATCCAAATCAAGAGCAAAATTGAGAATAGAAAGTGATTTCAAGTAGTGAAAGCTAAAGGAAAAAGTATAACTTAAAGACTTAACTGTAAGCAAAAGTGCTTCCCGGGAGACAAACCAGATTGTTATTTAATTTTATCGAGTCTGTCTTCCTAGACATCAATACGGCATATCCGCTCCATACCATATGGCGTATTGAATGTCTGGACATTATCAGTCCTTTATTTTTATGCACTTTAAACATTATTATTAGTTCTGTCAATACGACGTATTCATGCACATGATACGGCGTATTCAACATACTGACCCGTATTTAGATACTTTTTATAGGTTTCTCAATACGACGTATTCCATTTTATGGATACGACGTATTGGTCTCCTGTACAGTTTACTTAGCTTATTTAAATTAACCGTAGATACCTGAGATAGGATTTTGCATGTTTTTCCTATATTTTGCACTGGACCTCGCTGCAAAGAAATCGACGAAGTTGGTGAAAGATCGATCATCTGAAATCCTATGTGTGATTGTAGTCATGCTGGCATTCAAACGCATTTACAACACACATCCATGCTCACAAACTCAAAATGGAGAATCTACCGAGCAAAATATCAGGGGAGTTTCTCATTCTAATTCTTTTAATTCTTGTTTTTAATGTTTTGTCTATACAACAAGGACGTTGTATAATTCCAAGAGAGGGGATTGGGAATTCGAAATGTATTCTTGTCCTAGTTTTTCACACAAAATAATGCTTAAATATCTGCTCAAATTTAAAACAAACAAGCAAACTTTTGTGAAATTACTTGTTACATAACCCCACACAAAAACCCTATAGAATAGTGAGGATTTAGCCTATCTATTTCCAAATTTTACTCCAAACTCCAAACATTATACGAGTGTGTAGCCGTTGATGTAGTAGACATTAAAAACTTTGCTTGTATATCTATTCGAGTTCCACAAAATGATACTCGGGATTTAGATGGAGTAACTTGTTTAAATTGGTAATTTTAGGATTGCACCCAAAAGCCTTTATAAGTTGATTTAATAACTAACCTAAACAGCTGGTTAGTTACATCCCCGTATAAACCCTTTGTTATACTCTCAATTTAAAGAGTAAGCTACCCTTAAGAAAAACCTGTATAAGCCAAACCTTTAGGAATTACAAACCAACTGTTTGTTTCCGTTATACCTTTTACACCTTAAAAGCCTACCCTGTTAGATATAAGGTTTCATTACAGTTGCCTAGTTGCTTAAAAAGTGTAAATTATGTATTTTTTCGAGTCTTGTGTCAATTTTTTTTTATCTTTGGAATGGTGGAAGAAAATTTATTGCACATTGCAAATGGGAATGAATAAAAGTATACAAAACTCATGTATTTTTATACTACCAACGCAATTTATTGTTACGGTCTGAAGAATGAACTAATTACCAAGAAATTATACCGGAAGTATATTTATGATCATGGTGAAATTAACACCTAGTTCGGTAGTTAGTCAAAAAATAAAACAAATTAGAAAACTCCAACAACAAAAACAGAGGAGGAAAGTTCTGAAGATAATCGTTCCCGCAAAAGCTTAGGACCGAAGGCAATTATATGAAGGATCGATATAATCGTTGATACTTCAATAATCAACGATGTAAAGTTTTGTATAAAGTGGATAGCATATCCCCACTTATGTTGGTAAAGAATGTATAACATTATGTAAAGTATAGGATGAAATGGAATTGACCATTACGGGTAAACGCCAACTTTGGTTGTTGTTTTTGATCTATGATCAAGACATCTGTAAATAGTTGTGTCTTTATCATAGTAAACGGTCAGGAAAAAAGTATCTAGCAAATTGTATCTTAGACTTAGTCTATTTGTTTTGTAATTTTTATTTAACAAACCCTTTCCTAATCATTAACCATGGGTTTTACGCGAATGAGGATGTGATCGAGCATGCATGTCTATTCTGTCGTTACGGCCATGTATGCATGTCTCAGCTGCCTTGTTGGTTTATTACTATTGGTGAAAGTTAGAAGATCCCTACCCTATATCATTCTTCATCCTAACCCTTGGTTAAACTCGAATGAGGATGTGATTGAACACACATGTCTACTCCATTGTTACAGCCATGTATGTGTGCTTCAGCTGCCTTGTTGGTGTGGTACTTTTAGTGAAAGATTGTAGAATGATCAACCCTAAGCCTTATAATAAAAACCCGTTTTACCTTTATAAACTTGTTTACTCCTTAGCTCTAGTGGTGGAGATGTGTATCCTTGCCAAGCCTATGATAGAATACTCATCATGACCGAACAATTAAGCGAATTAGTTACATGTTACCACATAGATTAGTTGAGTGGTTTGAGTGTTTTCATCTTCCTATTTCGTAAGGTGTTTGGTTGTGTACTTGTAATTGATCAAATTAATGCTTAACGGAAAAATCCTTAGGGATACATTTTCATAAACTTCTAAAGGCTACTTGAGGATAAGTAGGATTCAAGTGGGGAGATATTTGATGACATCAAATAACGTCACTTTTATAGCATCATTTATCCCATGTAAATAACCCATTTTATATAATTATTGCAAAGAATTGTTACTTAATCGTTTGTATTTGAGAATTGTAGTAATTATGGAGTACTTGGTGAAAGTTAACTAAAAGGCACGCATTCTGGAGCTTAAACGAAGATATTTGAAGATTATTGTTCTGACAACCAATACGCCGTATCCATCAAGGAAGATACGGCGTATCTGTGCCTACACTTCACTAAAGACCACGAAGGAAACAAGATCAATACGCCGTATCCAGAAGAAGGCAATACGCCGTATTCAAGATATAGAATATGAAGATTCTAGAAGATATCAAACGTGGTCCCTACTCCAAGAAATCCCCAATACGCCGTATCGAAGACTTTCGATACGCCGTATCGACCTTTTTCCAGACCTTATAAATAGAAAACTCAAAAATGAGTTTTAAGTGTGCTAAATCATATTCTCGATACCTAAACCATAAAAGTCGATTTTCAGAGGAGAAAAAGAGCAGAAGAGGTCGAGCAACGCAATTAATTCCATAGGAGACAACGTGTAATTTCTTGTACTTTCGTAATCGTTCAGTTTTTGGTATCATTCGTTAACTCGGTTAGTTTACCTTGGCTAGATTATTACTTTTGTATTAATTATGACGTTTGAAGGCTAATACCTTCGGGTATTAGCCATTATTATGAAGATCTTAATGTTTGGTTTGTTTATCTTGATTTCTTAATTTATCGTTGATTGCTTGTTTATGTTTATCAATATACTTGTTTACGTGCTTTTGTATGCGACCTATCATTCAACTGGATCTAGTGATACGGACCAAGTAATCTAGATGCCGGGATAGCTCTCCATATAGTGATTTATACATCTAGACCAATAGGATCACAAATAACGACCTATCTTTGCCCTTAGATTGTGAGCTTAGTTGGACCAGCAGGTGACCTCGAGATCAACGAGTACGTTCTTGATTAATTGGTAAAGACTTGGTTAGTGGACTACTAGTGTATGAATTGCCATTAAGCAGTAAGTGGGTAAAGTCTCTATGAGCTAGGGTTTAACAAGATCACCATTGCTTTAATCCCTAAGATATATTATAATCAGCAAATAAGGATGCTTTATGCGGATGCGTTTAATTGTGACAGGATTCTACGTGTCTAGGTCTTAGGAAGAAGTACCGCCTAAGTCTTAAGAATGATATGCCGCCTCAAGATAAGTAATCATTGCACTAAATAAACAAACCAACATTATGATTGGATTAATAATGGTTAATACAGTTTTCTTATATTTGGCTAGACCGCTCTTTTATCTTTTGTTAATTTGCATTCGTGTGTATTTAAGTGTCCTTGGAATTAGTTTTTTAGCACCGCAAAAATCCGATGCCTCTCTCAGACTGAAAACCCCCCTTATCCATTAGATTTAGGATTAACATAGGTTTAACATATGTTTAGCATAGATTAGACTAAATTAGATTAGAAAACCAAAATACTAATAAATTGAAAGTGTTTCTCGCTCTTAGTGATCGACACCCTACTTACCATAAAATTCTCATCGATCGGGTACACTGCCAGTAAAAGTGTTGTTTTAGGTAAAGTCGGCAAAATATAAATTTAAAACTTGGAAGCATAAATTACACCTACACGATGACACATCAAAAATGGATAAGGCTAAATCCTCACAATATCTAATAAGGGTTATGTGTGCAGGTTATGTAACTAATAATTTCACATATGCTTGAATTTTTTTTAAATTTAAGCATAATTTAAAAATAGGACAAGTAGCGTTCTAATTCCTATCCCCCACTTTAATTATACAACGTCCTCGTTGTATAGAAATAACAGTTAAAAACAAGAAATAAAAGAATTAGAACGAGAAAATCCCCTGATATTTGCTCGGTATGATTTTCCATGTTGAGTATATGAGCGAGAATATGTGTTGTAAATGCGTCTGGATTCCAGAATGACTACAACACACATAGGATTCCAGATAGTAGATACTCCACCAACGTTGTCGATTTCTTTCCAGCGAGGTCCTGTGCAAAATATAAGAAAACCATGCAATCCTATCTTGGGTATCCTACAATTAAATAAAAACTAAAAACTGTACAGGAAACCAATACGTCGTATCCAAAAACCTGGATACGCCGTATGCAGCAACCTGTAAAAAGTATCAATACGAGTTAGATTTACCAGATACATCGTATCATGTGCATGAATACACCGTATCCCAAATCTGACAATAATGTTTTAAAATGCAGAAAAATAAAGGACTGATAACGTCCACACATTCAATATGCCATAATGTAATGGAACGATACGCCGTAATTGTGTCGAGAAGACTAGACACCATAAAATAAATTAAAAACAGCCCGGGTTGTCTCCCGGGAAGCACTTTTCTTTTTATCTAAGTCTTTAAGTTAGACTTTTCTTCAGCTTCCTTTATTCCTTGGTGTGTGTCACGGTCCCTTCGTCCTTTTTTCGAAAAATCTCTTGGTAGATGTGGGACACACTATATTCATTTCTCGTCCAAACATTGCATTCGTTTGTGTTTATAGCAATGTATTCTTTGTTAGGTCCTAACGAGTACTTTATAACTTCAAACTTTTCAGCTCTGTACACCCTTTCGTTGAGCTGCTCATTTTTTATATTGTCAGAGTAGAGTGTGTTGTTCAGAGTAATATCGTTCACCTTGCTAATGTTGCCCCTACTGTACTCTTGGTTGCGTTCATTCCATTTCTTAATTTCATATCTATTATCTTTTTCTTGAGTATCCAAATAAGGTTTGAAAAAAGAGTCATTATCGGTGTTACGAGGGTTTTCATAATCAGATTCCTTCAGTTCTTCGTTGCTTGATTCAGCGTCATCCATTAGTTCATTATCTTCCTCTTCTTTTAACCAATAATGCCATAATGCTTTTTTAGTCATTCCATCCATACTTTTGTGACATTTAAATTTTGAATTCAACCAGATTATGAATTCCAAATAGTCATCCCCTTTGTCGTCATCGTCCCATGTTACATCATATTTTCTGGCTTGGGATAGAGGATAGTACTTACAGAAAAATCCTACACTACTGCTCACTACAACCAGGTGTGATTTGTCGCTCCGTCATTTGTCACATTTTTCGTGCAAACAACCGAGTAACTGAGAAGGAAAAACGATACACGCATAAGTCGATCGTGTCCATAATCGAAAGTTTAATTAAATTGCTTATTTCAAGAACTTTAGCAATGTGGTCGACCACGTCTTCATCTTCCGTTCTGCCGTAAGCATTGCTTCATAATTCCTTTAAGTGATCCTTGCTAAGTTCAGTTTTCACATTATTGTCGATCTTTGGTTTAGCAGGACTTGATTTAGCTTGACTTTTCCATAGCAAAACACGACAAACATAGACTATATTCTCACTGCTCCTAGACTCATAGCACATGCGACTCTCTGAATTCTTTACTCGCAACTACTCTTTCAGATGATTCTTAATTATCTCACCTGATAACAAGGATAAAATCACGCCAGCGGACTTTCTCTCTCACTCACGAAATGGTAAATCCAAACCTTGAAAAATCAACAGCAGCGGAAATCGAATACAGGAAGCACAATCTCGAGTATCTCACTCTAGTTATAGACAGTTTATGATTATAACAACACCGTTATTTCTCAAATATTAATCTTTAGGATCCACAGACGCGTCGCGACAGTCTCTAATAAGTGCAATTACCTGGTATTCATGTTTAAGCAATAGTTAGCTACGCTCGTCTTCAATTAATTTTTGAATACGCCGTATCATTTATCGACCAGAAACAATATAAAGAAAACAATAAATAAAACACACCGAAACAAAAACACAAACAAAATTATACAAGCAAACAATATAAACAAATATTACAGATATTTTACACTTACTCTCTAAAATTCACGATCTAAGCGATCCTAGAGGTTAAGTTAATCTAAGGTTACTCAACCAAAATCATTAAATAAAAAATAAAGATTAAACAAATTCACTCCCCAGCAGCGGCGCCAAAAAATTAGGAATTCAGTTGTCGCTTTAGGGACGTGGTTCTTTCAAGATATATCAAGTTTTACATTTATATTTTGCCGACTTTCCCTAAAACAAAACACTTTTAACGGAATGACCCGAGCAGATGTAGTTTCGTTGTAAGACTAGAGTGTCCCACTCAACTAAGACACACTTGCAATAACGCACGGTACTTAAGCAACACAACTCCTCTATCAATACTAATTGTCTTAAGCGCTAAAACTCAGTGTAACTTTAAAATTAGTTCTAATTCTAAAATCTAAGAGTTAAAACACCTATGATGAACACCTCTCGTTAACAGAATCACTATATGATAAAGGGGGGTTCAGTTCTGAGAGATCTACACAGGTTTCACACACTGGTAACTGATACTTAAATCAATTTTACAAACACATAACACACATCTCATCAGCAGCATAAACTCATCAGAGATAAGCAACGAGCGGTCTACGCCAAATATAAAAAAACTGTATACTAACCACTGATTACAATACATCATTAAAACAGCTCGGTTTGTCTTCTCTATTTAGAGTGCAAATGACATGACATTATCCTCGGTGGCATATCACACTTCTAAGTATTGAAACGTGTACTTTCTTCCTAAAACCTAGACACATAGAAATATTGCACAATAAACGCTTCCGTCACATAAAGCCAACCCTATTTTGCTACAAATATCTAGATGTATCTTCTAGGAGACTTATAATGGTGTATCTTATTTCAAACCCTAACTTCATGGAGACTTTAACCCACTACGCTTAACGGATCTTTATATACTAGTATTCTATTGTCTGGAGTCTTTACCAACTGAAATCAGTAACGTTATTTGTATGATCCTAGGTCATTTGCTAACACCCGACTCTCTCTCACATAAACCAAGGTAAAGATAAGGTCAATATCTATGAATCTTATTACTTCTATAACTTGCGGATATGAGGCCTCCCGGCAATCTAGAGCTAGTGCAAGAATCTTTTGCAATTCCTAGATCTCTCAGTTGAACTAGATGGGTCGCATACTTAAGCTAAAATAATCTCTCTAGTCTATAAATTATAAACAGACTCAACAACCCAATGATAAATTAAGCAGTTTGATATAAACAAACCAAGACATTTAAACATCTTCATAATCATCGACACTAATTACCCCACGGGTATTAGCCCTTAAACCATTGTAATCAATACACGAATACATAAATTAACAAGCAGTACAAAAACTTATAACCGAAGTTTCTCAAACGATGATACCTAAAAAATCAAAACTCTACTAGAGTATAAGTAGTTTACAAGGTGTTTCCTATTCGAATTATAGCCTTTGCTTGACCTCTTTGCTCATCACACTTGCTTCTAAAAATCAACTTTGTGGTTAGGTTGCGATCCCAAAATAATGATCGCTCACTCACCTACCTAAAACATCGTTCTTTCAAGGCCTTCTATTTATACTGTCTGGAATTGGTCGCATAACGCCATAGTGTCGTATAAAGGTCAATACGACGTACTTGGGACGACACCTCCTTAATTGAGTAGGAGCTAACTGCCGTTCAAACGTTCAATATCTATTCCCAACATATTCTTCTACACATTACTATATCATCGATAAGCGACATAGGAAGTTCTTCTGGATTACGGCGATTGAACCTTTGGTTTTTGTGGTTCTTATGAAAGTACAGGCACAGATTCCGCCTGTATCGTCATAGACTAGGATACACGCGTATTGAGATGTTAGAATAATCATATCTCTTTTCTCAGATTTCTTGTTTTAATCTCCAAGATTCGAGTGCCCTCTTTTCTGCTAGCGATCCACAAAGTACTCCAAACTTAATTTGCTCCAATCCAGTAAAACATATAACCAAAATTAAGCTATCAATTCTTAGCAATAAAATTTATCACAACAGACATCGAGGTTTAAACTTACGATAGGATAAAAATGCTAATAAAAAGTGACGCTATATTAACTTCATCAATCGTTTCAAGGCCTAAGATATCTAGCAGATCAACTACACATTTCACAAGATAAAGATAAAGACCGAGCCATAATGAATGCCTCTATTCTCATCAATGGCTAGGATTAGATCATATGTGAATTGAAGTGACCTCCTTTCCTCTCCTTATGGGGAGATTGAATATCTTAGAGACACGAGCGAATAAGTCTCGGTACACACGTCTCCATCTCACTATTTCTACAAGAAATTCAATACGAGTCTCCGTTCTGATCACACCCTTGTTTATAGTTGTTCTTCAAGCAACATTATAACTATCTATACAGAGGCTGTGCACACATGGAGAGTCACTTCTAACATCTGGGTCGACATTCCATTGTCTACCGCCTCTGATTAAGCAACACGCAACCATTTAAACCTATACTACGAGGGTTATCACGTCATAGCACTATGAAAACCTCTCCGAAATTTTGCAGGAGTTGTCTTAGGAGTTTGGATATCACTACTCATGCGTTCTCGAGTGTTCTCACAATGGCGTCTCGCAATTCTCTACATAATAGAATGTAGCGCGATATATATAGTTACGTCAGACGCAGCTTCTCTAAAAAAGTGACCTATTTTACGGACTCTGATAGCGTAGGTGATTTAGGAGCATATTGGGGTAGAGAAACTCCTGACATAAGATGCGTCTACGTTCTTGCATTCCGGAGTGACATAATTATGAAACAGAGCACTTATCAAAAACCAAAACATGAATGACACACAGGGCGAGGTGATGCTCTTTTTAAAGAGATAGCTGGAGCACAAGTGAGTGTTTTTCACACTTTCATCGTTTGATTGATCAATTTTGGGGTTGTATATGTGTATCATAAGCTAATGGGGTACCTTTTGGTTGTTTGGAGGTCTGATATGTCTTTGCATTAGATAGAGAGGATCACTCATGTGTTAGCGACAGCATACACACTACACACACTAGGGTAAGGGTATCTGCGGACGTACAATTCATTTGGGGAGTTGTATTGTATGGTTGACTTATTGTGGTGACACATATGTGAGTTATTAGGAGGTGTATGGCACATAGACACATCTGACGTTTCAGACACTGTATTAGCTTGTAGTAGTCAAAGTGGTATATGTACTCGAAGTTGAACTCTGGGCACTTGAGGACTGCACGTGACTATGTATGCGCACTGTTTTTTACTAGACAGAGCTTTAGTACACTAGTGTGCGAGTAAGCTTGAGAGTACTGTAGACTCGGTAGACATCGATGGACGTACATGAGTTACTCGGAGACTAGTGAGAATTAGGACTCAAAATTTATCATTGTTGGCAGATCTCATCACGATGTGAGGGGATATAGCCACGAGATTGGTGGATTTGGTGGGGGTGTTGGGGAGTGTGAAGGAGAAGAGGGTTGAAGATTATTTAGATGGAGATATTTAATTGGAGGATTATAGATGAGAATGTAAGATGGTTAGTAGGATTGTTGGGGGGTTTGTAATTAAATGAGGTGGGTTGGGTGATTATTTTGATATTATTGGAATTGGTTATAGATTGGTATTTAAATATGAATGTAGGAGGGTTGATTTAAGATGGTAGTGTTAATGTATTGTGATAGTGATGTGTGATATATTAATTATGGTATTCAAAGTTAAAAGGGAGTAATAGATGGATTGTGGTTAAATGATGGATATGGTTTGGTGTGGAGAATTGGTAGAAATTTTGTATGGGGGGATGTACAGGGGGGAGGTGGATGGTATAGTGAAAGTGTTAGTATTTTAATGGATGTTATGTTTTTTGGAGATATTGTTTAGGTTGGGTTGATTGATGAATATATGGATGGATAAAATGGGAATGTGTGGTGTGGTTTAATGAGGCTGGTGGTATTAGTGTAAAAATTTGGGTATTGAATTGTTAAGAGATTGTGGAATAAGGTGGTGAGATAGAAGAACATCTTCTGTTGCCACCTCTTAAAGTTCTGACCATTGAACTTTTCTGGTCTTTCTGCATGTTAGTCCACTCGTGTTGGTAGTATCCGCACCGGTTGGGATCAAAACAGTAGTCCGCAAGGAGGAGGAGTTGAGTGTTAGTTCATCCTGAAAGATTAACACAAATAAAACAGTTAAAACAAACTGTAACACTCG
Source organism: Tanacetum coccineum (assembly GCA_026074375.1). NCBI lineage: Eukaryota > Viridiplantae > Streptophyta > Magnoliopsida > Asterales > Asteraceae > Tanacetum > Tanacetum coccineum. The sequence goes on from BQNB010113447.1 coordinate 15,551, forward strand.
TATCATCTCGGCTTGTACCGGATCTGCTTCAAAGAAACTCAGTCTTGGTTTCAATGAATAAAATAGACCAGTTTATATTAAATCAAAGCCTGATTTAAATACGCAAACTGATTCGAAAATTGCTTGCTGAGGTATTGCCATTTCTACAAGCAAACAAAACATAAAACGATATGTTTATTTTGCTTTTTGATTTTTCTTTATTTATTTATCATTAGTTTAACTTTTTTGCTTATTCCATCGAGATTTCATTAGTATAATAAAATTGCTACACTGTGTAAGGCTGGACCAAAGGGTTTGTTGGGAAACCTGCATACTTTTAATAACGTAAATCGAATAACATTAACAAGCAAATAAACCGCAAGAATTAACAGATAATTAAAGCAGTAAAAGAACGAGGCTCGTGTTTAACACGATTCCCTTAAAACAGATTCGCCGTCTGTTTCCCAGGGTACAACGTCCAAAGCTGTTGTACAGCCGGACTAGACAATCTGACCTGAAAGATTACGGAAAGAATCGAGGTTTATGATCGCCGGAACTGCTGGAAAGATCGCTCAAAAGCTGCTGCGTTTGGTTTATTTTGGAGTTCGTTTTCTGTATATCAAAAACTGAATGAGACGGTTCCATATATAGGAAACCCTATCTTGGTCAACAAGCCAAAGATAGTTGCTGAAATTCAGCCGGGTTTATCATTCAACTTTTGAACCTCAAGAATATTCTGGAACCTGAACCTTACAACAGAACTGGTAGCAAAAAGATAGGCGCGTAGGCGAACCACCAGAGCTGCATTCTTGTCCGCAGGTCGCGCGGGCTCGCATGAGTTCAGTGGAACCGAACCCATCTTGGCCAGAAATCTATTTTTTGCACAATTTGGCTCGTTGCGAAGCTCGTTGCGAAGCTCTCTTCGAGGAGAACGCAAAGCCCCAATCTAATATAAAGATATCTAACATCTACATATATTAAATAGTGTCCAAAGTTTGCAAATCCTCACTTTGCAAAACCATATTTTTCCAACAGAAATATGATGTTTTTGTAAGTTTTAAAGGTGACGATCTACGCAAAAACTTCATGGATCATATGTTCAACGATTTTAAGCAAAAAGGGATTTATGCTTTTAGAGATGATAGAGAATTGCCTAAAGGAGACTCTATATCTCCTCATCTCTACAAAGCCATTGAAGAATCAAGGTTTTTGATAGTTATCTTCTCCAAAAATTACGCTTCTTCATCATGGTGTCTACAGGAACTGGTCAAAATACTTGAGTGCAAGCAGATTGAATGTCCCAGATATGAGGTTCAGACTGTCTTTTATGATGTTAAACCTGACGTCGTGAGGAAACAAACTGATAGCTATGCTGAAGCTTTTGCCAAACATCAACTTTCAAATAGACCAGAGGTCGACAACTGGAAGGATGCTTTATTCATGGCGGCTAACTTATCTGGATGGGATCTCCAGGATATGACAAATGGGTAAATTAGTCTTGTAGCTCTACTAAAGCTTAACACTATGTAGTTTCTCTTACTTATTGTGTCTTCAATTGTGGTTAATAGGTATGAGTACAAGTTCATCGATTGCATCTCCAAAGACATACTCAAAAAATTATGTGACGGATCCTTGCATGTTGGTGAAAACCTTGTTGGCATCGATTCCCATTTCGACAAATTAAACTTGTCACACTTCGCTGGGTCAGATAAGGTTAACATGATTGGAATATGTGGTATAAGCGGAATAGGAAAGACGAACCTTGCCAAAGCTATTTATAACTTGATGTATATTCACTTTGTAGGAAGTTGCTTTTGTGAAGATGTCAGAAAGACATAATTCGAGTCCAAATGCAAGTTATTGATAACATCATGAAAACAAGAGCTTTGAAGATATTGAGTGTCGGTCAAGGGATTATGGTGATTAAGAAGATGATGTCATCGAAGCCGATCCTGCTAATTTTGGATGATGTAGATGATCATGAGCAGTTAGAGGCACTAGCGGGTTCAGCTGGTTGGTTTTGCCCAGGAAGTTTGATTATTTTCACTGGTAAAGATAAACAGTTGCTAAGATCACATAGAGTGGATGAAATCCATGACATGGACTTTCTAGATGAGGATCGATCACTTGAGCTCTTCCGTTCCTATGCCTTTGAAGAAAAAGATTCTTCTTTAGAATTCAAAGAAGTTTCTAAGAAAGTTGTGAAATGTGTGCAAGGTCACCCTCTCGCCCTCAAAGTGTTAGGACGATTTTTATATGACAAGACTGTGGGTCAGTGGGTTAGTGAACTGGAAAAGCTCAAAGTGTATCCAAATGAACAGATACAACGAGTGCTTCGTTTAAGTTATGATGGGCTAGACCTCCATCAGAAAAATATCTTACTTGATATCGCATGTTTATTCATTGGAGAAGACAGTGATTTTGTAGCAAGCATACTAGACAGCTGTAACTTTTTTGCAGATACAAATATGAGAGTTCTAGTTGATAAGTCATTAATCACGATCTCTAGTGACATGTCACTTCAAATGCATGACTTGATTCAAGCAATGGCAAGGGCGATTGTTCGTGAAGAATCTATCATGCCTGGGAAGAAGAAAAGATTGTTGATTTCATCTAACGTTTACAATATATCGGGTCAAAATAAGGTAAAAAGGACATATGATTCTTCTCCTTTATATTAATATAAAAGTATAACCAATTGCATATGTGACTGTTTTTAACTTAAGTTACATATTTTTGTTTTTCAAGGTGGCAATAACTGAAACAGTTGAAGTTCTAGTCCTTTCGTTAGAGAAATTAAGTCAAAAGGTTCACATAGATGCTAATGAATTTACGCATATGAAAAAGTTGCGGATCCTGAAAATCTATCAAGAGGAATTTGAGCAGGAACTTGAATTGAAGGGCCACAATGTGATCTTCTCGGGGAATTTGTATTATTTGTCCAATGAGCTAAGCTTGTTTTATTGGCATGGATGCCCATTCAAGTACTTACCTTCGGATTTCTATCCAGAAAACATTGTTGCCATCGACCTCTCTTACAGCAACATAAAGCATTTTTGGACTACTCCTAAGGTATTTCCTTGTACACTGCTATTTGATACCTAATGATCCGAGAACTTTTCTTTTTTAATTTTTTCTATGGATGTCAGTGCTTTAGAAGGTTGATAGTAATGAAGCTAAGTTACTGTTGTAACCTAACAACCACCCCTGACTTCTCGGAGATTACAAATCTGGAAGAGCTAATTCTTGAAGGTTGTGTGAATTTGGTTAGCATTCATCCTTCAATTGGA
>BQNB010113448.1:0-21936 GCA_026074375.1 Tanacetum coccineum
ATCATCTTTGTAATCTTCATAGGTTTTAAACCCCATAATATACTTTGTAAGTAAGTCCGGATCTACTTTGAGAAGGTAATTAAATTCATTGAATGCCAAACAAAGAGGTGTCTCGTAGTCAAAAACATCAGTTTCTATCTTAAAAATTTTGGCGGTTTCTTCCTTATCACTTCAGTATTCTTCAAGATCAGAAGATTCATCATCAAATACCTCAATTTCATCACCACCCATTTTCCAATAATCCCACAAAGCTTCTTTGGTGAATATATCCATCGTTTTATAGTTTACAAACTTTGTAGCCAACCAGCCTTCGAATCTTGGATTGGTTGGGTCCTATTTTATTACGGGAGTGTTATTTCCCTCGATACTAGAAGGCTAGTAGTATTTCCCAAAAGATTTAGCAGTTAAGTCGACCCAACAAGTGATTGATTCTTTGGTTCTATCAAACCATCTTCGTGCACCTCCAGCCAATGAGATTAGGAAAACAACAATTCTCAATTTATCATGATCTACATTGGGTAATTTGATTGGGTCAATAATTTTTAGGTAGTATTCAAAATTCTTAACCGCGTCATTCCCGTTTGTTCCACTAAAAGCACTGTTGTGCATATCATCCAAGAATTTTCCTTTCAACTCATAAGCATTTTTTCCGTTAACTGTAATACTTGTAATCCAGAAATAGTAATCTTCTTTGTCATTAGGCGCAAATGTTTCCATACTTGACTTTTTTCCCTTGTCCGCCATTACTTTCTTCAATCGACTAGCTCTGATAAGTATGTCCTGTGACATATGTAAAAATATCAGCAGGATTTGTTCTAAAGAAGGATTAAAAATTAAGCACGAAAATCAAATACGAAAACTAAGATTCTGATTCTGTTTCAGATGATCGATGCGCCATATCCAATGGAAGTGGATACCCCGTATTAATCTGTTGAATGAATACGTTGTATTGGACAGAAAGTTGGATACGCTGTATCAAATGGAAATGGATACGCCGTATCTAGTTATCGACCAGAACAATGTATTAGCAAAACAATTAAATTAAACACACAAATATACAAGCAAACAATTAAAATAACAAATATACAAAATATACAGAATATACAAGAATATACACTAATCTAATTCCACTAACTCCAAAGGGTTCGATCTAATCTAATGTTAAAAACCAAAACATAAAATAAAAATCAAGATTAATTTTTACTCCCCCGGCAACGGCGCTAAAAACTTGATGTGTCGTGTGGTGTATATTTTTATGATTCAAGTTTTAAATTTATATTTTGCCGACTTAACTAAAAACAACACTTTTAAACGGCAGTGGTACCGCGCCGGTGGAGATTTCGTTGTAAGTATGTGTTTCGAACACCTGAAGTGAGCTTAAAATCTCACATTTATTTATTATTTTGGTTATCTAATCTATGTTAATTCTAATCTAAGTCAAACGAATCTACCCTAATGTTATAGTTCTAATCCTAATTCTAACAGGCAAAATGGGGGTTTCCGCTTTAGGACAGACATGGGTTATGGTTGGTGATCTACAATCAATTCCAGACACCTTTCGCAGCCTGGTTTAGGTATCAAGAATAGTATATAGCACACTTAAAACATGTTTTTTGAGATTTGTATTATAGGGTCTGGAATTTCGTCGATACGGCGTATCGAACCGACTTCCAGACCCTATAAAATACAAAAACTCAAAAACGATTATAAGTGTGCTAAATTCATATTCTCGATAACTAAACCACAAAATATCCCCGATTTTCAGAGAGAAAAAGAGACATAAGAGTCTTGCAATGCATTCCAATCCATAGAAGACAACGTGTAATTTCATATACTTTTGTAATCGTTCAGTTTTTGGTGTCATCGTGAACTCGTTATTTGTTTACCTTAAGCTAAAACAATTAATCTCAATCTCGATTAATATGATTTTGAAGGCTAATATCTTCGGGTATAGACATTATTATGAAGATCTGAATGTTTTGTTTTGTTTATATCTCGATTGCTAATTTATCGTTTGGACGCTTGTTCATGTTTAGCACTTCATACTTGTTTACGTGCGTTTGTATGCGACCTAGTCATCAACTGATCATGTGATACAAGACAAAGAAATCTAGATGCTGGGATAGCTCTCCATATATTGCCTATATAACATCTAGAAAAATCATAGGATCACATATTGTCCTTCTAAAATCCTGCTAAGGATACGCTCTGGCTTAACTAGTTAACGTAAACTGCCTTGGTTTATTGAACAGTTGACCTATGAGGTGAATCAAGATATTTCAACAAGTGACATTTCTGAATCATCCATGGATATTGGGACAAGTAGACTACTAGAAATATAAACTTCCATTAAGCAGATACGTGGGAAACGGCCTCTATTACGCAAGGGTTTAATAAGATCACAATTGCTTTATTCCCTGAAAATAGATTATAACAGGAACTAAGGATGCTTTCTTAGATGCGTAATTTGTGACATAATAATGTGTCCTAGGTCCTTAGGATGAAGTCCCGCCTAAGTTTAAGAATGATATACCTCTTCAAGATAAGTAATCATTGCACTAAATAAACAAACCAACATTGTAATCGAATTAATGATGGCTAATATAGTTTTCTATCATAAGGATCGACCGCTTTTTTATCTTCTGTTAATTTGGTTGTGTGGGTTAAAGTGTCTTGAATTGATTGTAGTCACCAAACAAACCCATGCCAGTCTCTCAGGCTGAAACCTCCCTTTTACCTGTTAGAATTAGGATTAGAAATAACATAGGATTAACATAGGTTTGAATTAGATTAGAATTACCATAGATTAGATAACCAAAATATAAAAAAATTGAGAGATTTAACCTTGCTTTAAGTGTTCAACACTCCACTTACCATGAATCTACCACTGACCGGGTACACTGCCCGTTAAAGTGTTGTTTTTGGTTAAGTATGCAAAATATAAATTTAAAACTAGAATCATAATAATATACACGACATAACGACACATCAAGTTTTTGAATCATAAAATGAACACATTGAGAAAGTTCTTAAGATCATTAATTTATTCCACATTCCAAATATCACTATAGACTAAGTGATGCTTAGAGCATTCCCTATGTCCTTAACTAGAGCCACAAGCTGTTGGCTAAGAAATGAACCAACTAGTTTGATTACAACTTGGTATGGTCTTAAAACAAAATTTCTAAACAAACATTGCCCACCTGTTTGAACTGCAAAGAAGATGGAGGAAATCAACAACTTTCAGCAAGAACCAGATTGAAACCTTTACCAAGTATGGGAGCAATTTAAAGAACTCTTGATGAAGTGTCCTCAACACTATTTAATAGAGATGCAGTAGGTAATCTTGTTCTATAATGGATTGGGAATTCCTACTCGACAAATTCTTGACTCAAGAGGTGCAATACCATCAAAGACTGTTGCTGATGCGAAGGTAGCCATCCAAGAAATGGTTGAATACTCTCAAAAATGGCATAATGGAACATCTAGGACAAGAAGTACTAAAACTTCTGATGGATTGGCAGTTATACAAGCATAACTGAACAATCTTGGGAGAGAGATCAAGAAAGTGAATGAAAAAGTCTATGCTGCTCAAGTTAGATGCGAACAATGAAAAGGACCCCACTACACCAAAGATTGCCTACTAAAAGAAGAAGGGAAAACCCTAAAAGAAGCTTACTACACGCAATTTGGAGGACCTTTTCAAGGAGCGGGATATAAAGCAACAGCTCTAGGATTCTATCAAAGGAACAATGTGAATCCTTCGTACCAAGAACGAAGACAATCTATGAAATATACCCTGAGCAACTTTATGAGTGAATCACCAAAGAGACACAAAGAAAACTCAATTTGATTAAAGAAATCCGAGCTTCGATGGATGTTGCCATTCGAAACCAAGGAGCATCTAATAAAACTTTGGAAATCCAAATTGGGCAAATGAGCAAGGTAATATAGGAAAGAGGATTTGGAAGTCTACCTAGCTCTACTAAAGCGAACCCAAGAGATCAAGTCAAGTCGATTTCAACTACTATTAAAGCTGATTCATACCTGATACCCGAATTGGATCTCCCATACTCCGTACAACTGACAAAACCCGTACACTCATGTACAGAACAAGACAACAAACGTATTCTATTTCCACGTTGTTTGAATGGTTGCACTACTAGAGAAGAAAAAGAAGGGATCATATGGACCATAATTTTCAAAAGCTTACCTGTAACGTCAAATCCATACCCTAAAAGGAGAAAATGACCTAGGAGTTTCACATACCTCGCTTTATTAAATAAATGTTTGATTAGAATAGAGCCCTTGTTGTACTTAGAGCTAGCGTTAGTGTTAAGCCTCTCCACGACCTACCTTAACTTAGGATAAGGCGAATTATCTCACCTAGTTAATAGTTAAATTAGCAGACAGATTGTGAAATATTCAAAGGAATAGCTGAAAACATACTAGTAGGAATTGGTAAATTTACTTTCCCTGTGGACTTTATAATTCTAGATATGTCCGAGGATATCAAAGTGCCCTTGATCCTCAGAAGACCATTTTTGTCTACCGCCCATGCTAAGATTGATGTTTACAAAAGAAAGATTACTTTTAGGGTCGGGAGAAATGATTGTTTCAACAAGTTAAAACCTGCTAGTAGTTTAATTAAGAGGTCACATGCTAATTTCTTTAAGAGAAAGAAAGTGAACCTAATTTAGAAGCAAGCTTATGGGAAGGGACTTTTGTGTTAAATAGATCATTAGACCCTTTCTTGAAGGATTACATTGAATTAAATGATCTAAATGAACCATTTATCTAGGAGAAATCAAGGTGATGATTTAATGCCCACCATTGAGGAAGGTGAGGTAATTGAGGAATTTAGAACTAGGGATGATGACGGGCTATTTTGAAATGCTGGAATGGTGATGAAATACCCTAGTTATTGCGACATCAATGAATAAGAAGATCATATAGGATTTGTGTCCCACAATCTTAAATTTTCCTGCTTAGATATGGATTATAGAATATACACATCCTAACTTTTTCCCCATTAGTATGATGTCAATGTGATGTCCAAAAGTTTCATAATTCAATAATGAAACATAAGAAATGTGAGTACTAAGGAATAATGTATATAGGACTTTAATGAATGTACCTATTTTCGTGGGGAAACTTATTCTGTTATGACAAATTTTTGCAGTTTTTAGAAAATATGGATATTATCGTGATGAAGGAATGGGCGATGTAATTTGGCGAACGTTTATTGAGAAAGTTAGGATTATAGCAAAACGGTTAAGGGATGATAACCATAAACATGGGTAAAATATGAAGTAACTTACCAAATGTTGCGATCACATCCGAGTTTTAAAATACCAACACTAATGAGACATGCAACAAGAAACCACCATTTCGAAGGTAAGTGAAGAAGATAAGATGAATGGAATCTCACATCCATACCAAAAGCTTAAGGGGTTCTACAAAGGAGTATTAAATTTAGGATCGGATTACCTTCAAGATGCGAAGATTGAAGAATGGCTCACACGCGGGCACATTAGCGTGCATGAGATGGAATGATGAAGAGAAGAAGAAAAGTCTAACTTAAAGACTTCGATGTAAACAAAAGTGCTTCCTAAGGAGACAACCCAATTTATTTAAATTTTATCGATCTGTCTTCCCCAGACATCATACGGCTATCCGCTCCATATCATACGGCGTATTGATTGTCTGGACGTTATCAGTCTTTACTTTTTATGCACTTTAAAAACATTATTGTGTGTATTCATGCACATGATACGGCGTATTCACCAAAACTGACCCGTTTTTAGTTTGTTTAGTTTAATTTAAATTAATCATAGGTACCAAGATAGGAATACACGTTTTTTTCCAATGTTTTATACAAGACCTCGTGAAAGAAATATCGATGAATATTGCTGGAGAATTTAAAAAATCAGGAGACTTGAAAGTGTTGAGTCTTGAACTTCAAACGCTGTTTTAACACAATCTTGCTACAATAAACTTACTACGAAGAAACTAACCGAGCAAATCTCAGGGGAGTTTTCTCATTCTAATTCTTTTAATAATTCCCGTAATTTAATGATTTATCTATACCAAAGAGGACGTGATATGTTGATCCCATCTTCCATAATTCGATTCCTTAAACTTGTTTAAGGTTTTAGGTTAATAATAGAAAAATCTAACACAACTATAGTTAAAAACTGTCTTTGAATGTCATTAAAGATTATGTGGAATCAAATCTTAATATTAAGAAGAATTATTAATGAAACATAATATAATGAACATACATTCAACAAATAAGCTCCAATATTATTAATGATAATACTACGAAAACACTTAAAGGTATTAAGTTAACAAAGACCTTAAAGCTTTGAATTATATGTCTAGTTGTATAAGAAACTCTATGCCCAAGGCACCTCTTTATATCACATCCAATGAGTCCTAGTTCCGGCATACAATGACTTTTCCTAATAATCAAAAATCTTTTCTATAAACACTAATACATATCCTATAAGCAGTAACTAACTAGCACATAAACTGATAATTTACTAGCAGTAGTAACTCAAACATAATTATTCACTAGCAGCATTAACTCACTGAGCATCCTTCATCTTGAACTAGCAGTAGTAAATACTTAGCATATTTTCGTTTGAAGTCATATAGCAGCACTAATATTCACTAGCCAGTACTAACTTGTGGTACTACCATGAGTAAACTACTAGCATATTTTCCTTTGAAGTCTTTGACCAGTTACTAACTCCCAGCTGAGCAGCATAACACAAACATGAGCATTAGTAATTCAATAAACAACAATGAATGAACTTTAATCCGCAACAATCCTCCCCTAAACTTGATATTCTTCTTCAAAATCATCAAGTTTCTTCATTTAAAGGCTTCATCAACACTTAAGATGATGCTTTCAAACACACATTACTTTCTGTAAAGCTGTTTTTATGATGAATGTAAGAATTTGATAAGCTATTTCACTTTCATAATCAATCTCAAACTTCTTTTCCAGCATCATTGTAAGTGTAAGTGGTGCAAGAGGATACTTCTTCTCTACCAACATATAAATCTGCATATGTTGCATTCTCAATAATTGTACCTCCACAGAGGTCATTACAAACTTCCAAATCAAACACTTTATATTCTTGTTGATTCCCCATAACTTCATCTTCTACATGTGGTTCAAACATTGTTTTCAAATTACCCCATAATATCAAATCCAAGTCTTCCACTGGTCTTGTTGACTCATATTTAGCTTTTACCAACTTGTATAAATCTTCCAAATCTTGCCTGTCAAAACTTTTAAGCATTTGACTAAAGATCATGTATGTTTGAGACTTTCCATCAGCTCTCATTATTTGATAATAGCTTTTTCTTCCTTCTTTATAAATCTTCCAGCCAACAATACTTGGAGATTTAATAGCTAAAGGTATAGCATCAATTGTTACCTCTTCTTCATCTGGAATGATTTCCAAACATTGTTTAAGCTCTGCTATTTCTTTATCATCTTCCACCTTTTGCTTCTTTGCATTCTCTTGTATTAGCTCTGTTCCTGCTTTCTTTTCTTTACCTTTCACCAACTCTATTCTAAAGTCTTCAATTGTATTTACCCTTTTGAATGCTCTGTCAAACATCTCTTGGATAGAATCAAACTCTTTAAACTTCAAATCTTTGAGCTTGTATCCTTCCATGTTCTTTAGGTAAGTATACATTATCTTTCTCTGTTGAGCTTTTGTTGGTGGTTTTTGTTTTCTTTCTCCTTTCTATTCCTTTTAGCTGCAAAATGCATTCCTCTGTCATAAAGATTTTGAAAAAATGTACATTTTCTTCAATAGACAACTCTTCTTGTTCTTGTGCTTGAAATCTTTTAGCCAATTGATGATATATCATCCCAAGTTTCAATCAAGGCGATATTGGCTTTTTTTCTTTTTTAGCTCTCTCTCTTGCAAGTCTCTTCTTCATCAAATTCAGCTTGCAATTTTAAAGCAGCTTCTTCATCAAGCCTAATTAGATCTTTCTTCTTCATAGGCTTAACAGGTTCTATCAATATCACTTTACCTTTGTCCTGTGATTGTTGTGAAGATATTGTTGTTGTAGATTCACCCAGCTCTTGTATAACAACCCCTTTCTCCTTGGGTTTTGTACTTTTTATTTCCATAAGTGCTTGAGCCAAAGTAATATCATCAACAGTTGTAATTGTAGCAGTAGTTGTTGTAGCAGCACTAACAGTTGTTGCATCACCAGCAGTACTAACTACATTACCAGCAACACTAACTTGAGCAGCATCAGTAATTAACTTAGCAGAGTTAATAACTTCAACTACTTCTTCAACAACATTAACTTCATTATTTACATCTTTAACAGCAACTTCTTGTTCTGCAACAAACACTTCCTCACCATCTAAAACACCTCCTCACCAGCAGAAACATTCACATCATGAACACTAACCAGGGTAATTTCTTCATCTGCATCAATAGCATCAATCCTCCCCTGTTTGGATGCATCCTCACCCAAACTTTCTTCATTATCAGAGGATTCTACCCTAGCAGTCAAACCAACTTTGTATAATCTCTTCAGCCTATGAGTTCTTGACCTATCTTTCTTTTCAAGCTTCTTGACCCTCCTTTTCAAACTAGCAATCTCATTATGTTGAGTGGTCTTTGTCTTCTCCAAATCAAGAACCCGGTTTTGTAAAGTGGTACATAATGCCATCAATTCATCAAGTTTAAGTCTATCCTCATCACTTTGAAGTGTGTTACCTCTTGCGAGCAGTGAATCATTGGAATGTTTAGATACACTCTCAAACCTAGTTTGAGCAATAGTATCCCCCATGGTTTCTTGGCACCAGGGACCACCACCTGAATTAGTTCCTTGGGAACTAGATTCATTAGGTGTTGCCTTGGATTGGGTCTTATTTATGTTACCACTGTCATGCTCTGCTTCTAAGCTAGAAGTAGTAGTGGCAGCCCTCACCAAACTGTCACCCAACTCCTTATGGATAGCCTTATCTGCAACATTTTCAATAGGATCACTAGGCTGAGGTACCTGAGTGTCCTTTCTTTTAGACTTTGTTGAGATCAAGAAGCCTTTAATGAAGAAACTTGATGATTAACAAGATGAATATCATGGGGATCAATAGGCATTGTTGAACCTTCACCTAATTCAGATTGGTTTTGTACCACCATTGTTTGAAATAAATGTGTTACTCTATCAGAAAAACCTTTTCCTACCCTTCTCATATTTCCAAAAATCTTTAACTGTGAGAGGGTGCAATATAAATTCTCTTATGACTTGGCAACCCATCAAGTTGTTTATCAAAAAATACTTGTACGAACCTTGGATACATCAAAAATTTCCCAGACAAATTATCCAAGTTTCTAACCATACTTTCAAAAATGTATTTTGAAAAATTGAACTTTTGATTTGTAGCTAAGCAGATAATGGCAGATGCCATAATGCTACTAAACTCATTCCATGCAGTAGTCTTTGGACTTAGACATTGTAAAATAGTATGAATTAGAAATTTCCATTATGGGGAGAAGAATGGTTTATAGAAAGTTAGCTTTTGTGAAATTTTCTCATACCCCATCAGTGTAAGTTGTTCAAAGATGGTAGAATTTGGTAAACAATCAACACCTTCCTCATCTTCTAGTTGAAGATCTCTTCTAACAGTTGATTCAGTGATGATTATCTTTTTGCCATCTACTAGGGCATGTAACCGTACTTCCCCATTGATAGTTTTGGCCACGATAGTTGACCAGAACTGTTCAATACATGAAATATATATAGTAGGATTGACGGTTAAATCATACTTTATGGGGTGTGCATTTAGAAAATCCACTATTTGTTCAAACCCAACACTTTCGACCGGTTTAGATAAAAACGCGACTATGTTATGAGTATCTGCAAACTTTAGAATCGCCATGTATGTTGGGTTTTGATAATGGATGATATAATTGAGTTAGGGTTTATGGATGGAGAGTATTTGAGAGAATGAGATCGATTAATTGATTGAATGAAACCCTTAAGCGGAGTATTTATGAAAAATACCCTTAACAACCTAGCAGTAGTAACCCAGTAGTAGTAAGTGTATACCTAGTAGCATTAACTTAGAACCAACGGTAGTAAGTTATGCCTAGCAGCATTAACTTTGAGTCACCAGTATTAACTCTAATTCCATTCCAAACACCTTTTCCATCATCAAAATAACATTTTTCTTTGCTTTTCCTGCAAAATGTTAGTCCAAAAACCAAGAAAACACAAGCCATAACAATTTTCACAATTATCACAGTATTAATTATACCTAACAGTATTAAGTATAACTAACAGTAGAAACTCAACAGTATTAAGTATAACCAGCAGTACTAATTATACTTAACAGCAAAAACTTTTAATGACATGAATAACAATACTAATTCATACAAAACTCTACAAAAAACATAAAGAGATAAAAGACTTTAAAGATTTAACATTCCAATACTAACAATCAGATTTAAAATCTATCTACATCAAAGCTTTTGTAATCCAAATCTGCAACAAATCTTGTTCATATGGATTTTAACCATTTGGAATCAATTCATTTCATTGAAACTCTGAATAATAATGATGTCTGATCTCTATCAGCTTTTGTTTTTGAATGAAAAATAGGATTTTTAATTATGTAAATAGTATTGTTATTGTCAATAAAATCTTGGTATGCATAAAATTGTACCTATAATCAAGTAGTTGATTCTGAATCCAAAGCACTTGTCCATAACAACTTGAAGCAGCCACATACTTAGCTTCTGTTGTGAAGTTGTAGAATTTGCAACCACTTGCACTGCCATGATATTAATCTACATCCAAAGAATTAACAACCACATGCGAAGACTTTCCTATCCAAGCTTGCTCCAGTATAATCACTATCAGTGTATGCTACCAAATCAAAAGTAGAATTTGTTTGGATACCAAAGGCCCAATTTTGGTCGACCTTTTGAAGAAACCTAAAATCCTTTTCACTGCATGAAATGTGAAACCTTTGATATGACTTGGTATCTAGCACAGGCACACACTGCAAACATGATGTCAAGTCTTGAAGATGTAAGATACATCAATGAACTAATCATTGACCTATACATATGAACATCCACTTCTTCACCATCTTCATCCTTGAGTAGAGGCTTTTGAGTTTCCATTGGTGTGCTTACAGTCTTGACTTCTATAAACCTAAATTTCTTTAAAATTTCATCAATATATTTATCTTGACTAATAAATATGCCATCCTTCTTCTGCTTCACTTGTAATCCCAAAAAGAATGTAAGTTCTCCTATAGAACTCATCTGAAATTTCTCATGCATCAACTTCTCAAATGCATTGCATAGCTCCTTCTTTGTTGAACCAAAGATGATATCATCCACATAAACATGGACCAGCAAAATATCACCTTTGTACCTTTTGATTTAATAAGGTCTTGTCCAATTTTCCTCTTTGAAACCCATGTCATAACATATATGTCAGACAAGGTTTTCTTACCCAACTCTAGGAGCTTGATGAGTCCATACAGTGCTTTTTTCAACTTGTATACTCTATTAGAAAGTCTGATCTTCAATCCTTGTGGTGACATACAAGACACCCTTCTTCGTCACTTCCTATAGAGAAAAGCACTTTTTACATCCATTTGATACACAACAAAATCTTTAAATGAAGCATAAGCTAAAAATAGCCTAATTGCTTCAATTCTTGCAACATGGGGCAAAGACTATCATCGGTAGTTAATCCCATCCTTTTTGTGTGTACTCAGGAGCAACCATCATGCTTTTATTTCTTATACAATTCCCCTATATCTTTTTTATTCCATGAAGACCATTTAATGAGCCTATAGCCCTTTTTCCATTTGGTAAATCCACTAAAGTCCAAACTTCTTGTAAACTTAAATTGTAGAATCACCTCCCTGCATAGCTCTATCTAGCTTGGATCCTTCAAGCAATGAATTACCTTTTTGGTTCTTCTTGTGATAAAAAAAACAAGCAAACAAGCATTTTTGAAGGTCTTTATGATTTGTTCTTTGTTAAATAGTGCTAACAAACCTATGTTCCTTTAAATTCTTTAACATCATTCTTGTTTGTGTAGCTGATTGCAAATCTCCAATCACTTGATCAAGAGGATGATCTTTATGAATTCTTGTAGTTGGAATAGGACTGACTTGGATTGTTGTATCCAAATTGTTTATGTCAGCCTCTGCACCATCATCTTCATCATCTCTTGAGAAGTCAAATATGCTATAATCTTCCAAAGCAGGCATATTTGGATCAAATGGAAGTTTAATGCTTGTTTTTCCACCAACAGCATTAACCTCATTTGTGCCAGCAGTATTAATAGTTGAACTAACAGTATTAACATTACCAGCAGTATTAACATTGTTAGTGCTGTTAAAATTATCTTCTTCTCTTGATCATTACATTCACTTTCTTTTCTTGGATCTTCATCAACCTTCTTTCCATCATCACTTGAAGGTTTGGATCCATCATCATGAGAACTCTTTGGATCTTAGGAATATGGTGGATCAGCAGTCCATAATGGTAGCAAAATGTAATCTTTGACAGGTTCTGTCTCCTTTCTAGCTTGACCTGCATTATCACTTGCTTTTATAGCTGCAAAACCATTAGGCGACCAAATTGTGAGTATCAGCAAACTGTAGGGTCGTCATTGTGTTGGGTTTTGATGATGAATGATGAAATTAAGTTAGGGTTTGTGATTAGAGAGTATATGATTGAATGAAATCGATTAAATGAGTGATTGAAACCCTTAATCAAAGTATTTATGAAAATACCCTCAACAGCATTAACGTTCACCAGTAGTTGTAAGTTATGCCTAGCAGCATTAACTTTCAATAGCAGTAGTAAGTTATGCCTAGCAGCATTAACTTTGAGTTACCAGCATTAACTCCAATTCCAGTCCAAAAACTCTCTGTTTTTAATATATGCAACTCTCTTTCTGTTTTTCAACTCACCACATCTCTCAATTCTTTTTCTCACCAAAACTCTATGTCTGTTTTTATTTCACATAGCTCTCTTTCTGTTTTTCAACTCACAACTTCTCTCAATTCTTTTACTCACCAAAGCTCTCTGTCTGTTTTATTCCACATAGCTCTCTTTCTGTTTTTCAACTCGCAACTTCTCTTAATTTTTTTACTCACCAAAACTCTTTATCTGTTTTATTCCACACATCTCTCTTTTTGTTTTTATTCTCACCAACTCTATTAATTCTTTTTCTCACAATTTTCACAATGTTATTTATACCAGCAGTATTAAGTATAACTAACAGCTTTAACTTAGCAGTATTAATATAACTAGCAGCACTAATTATACTTAACAACAGAAACTTTTAATGACATGAATAACAATACTAATTCATACAAAACTCTACAAAAACATAAAGAGAAAATATTTTAAGGATTTAGCATTCCAATACTAGTAATCAAATATTGAAACCTACTTACATCAAAAGCTTTTGTAAGTAAATCTGCAACATTCTTGTCAGTACAAATTTTAACCATATAAATCAACTTCTTTTCATTGCAATCCCTAATAAAGTGATGTCTAATCTCTATATGCTTTGTTTTTTAATGAAAAACAGGATTTTTAATTATGCAAATAGTACTGTTATTATTAATAAAGATATTGGTATGCAAGAAATTGTACCCATAATTAAGTAATTGATTTTGAAACCAAAGCACTTATCCACAGCAACTTGAAGCAGCTACATACTCAGATTTTGTTGTGGAATTTGCAACCACTGTTTGTTTCTTGAACTGCCATGATATTAATCTACATCTAAGGAATTGACAACCTCCTGTTGTAGACTTCCTATCCAAGCTTGCTCTAGCATAATCATTTGCTATTATACCTGCAAAACCATTAGACCGTGTACCTTTTCCTATGATTTTCCCTCCTTTGGGGTTCCCTCGAAAAGCAACATATCCTCCATTTATCTCTTCATAGTCTGTAAGATAGGACATGTTCCCTGTCATGTGCCTTGAGCATCCACTATCAATCACTCCTTGATCTTGTAAATCCATTTGTGGATTGCCCTGCACATTAGATAAGAAAATTAGTTTCTTTTGGGGACCCAAGCCATCACTGACTTGGATCTGCCTTGTGCATCAACATAATCAAACTTTTTAGGGTGATTGATGCACTGTTGTGTTTAGAAACATGGTCTAAAACTTTATGCTTTGGTTTCCAAACCCAACAAGCTGAGGCCTTAACAGCATTAAAATTATTTTCCTTAATAGCATTAACTACTGCTTTTGGCCTAGCAGTATTAATTTTTTATCCCTAACAGTATTAACCCTTTGATTAATATTACTGTTTTTAAATGTTGTGTTCTTATGAATAGGCCTCTTAACAGTTGAATGTGCTGTTTTAGAAAGATATGACATTGGTCTAGCAGCATTCACTGTTGTTTTTGAGTGAGCAACATTAATTGGTCTAGCAGTATTAACCAATACTGCTGTTTTTGAAATATTTTGTCTAGCAGTATTAATTGATACTAAACCAGACTTCATTAGTACTGCTCTTGGAACCAAGTTCTTTTTAACACAGGGGTGAGTCTTTTTAGCAAAGTTTTGATGATTCACCCTTTGAGCATTGTTCCAAATAGGTTTTACCATCCTTTGATTTTGAAACTGTTTTTGATGGTAATTGCAATCAACCTGCAAATGATCAAAGCTTCCACACACATAACATGCCTTATTAAACATCTCAAAATTGCTTCCTAATTTTTAAGACATCATATTGTTCCAATTTATTTGATTGCCTCTTAGACTGTGAGTGTTTTGCCTATGTTGCTCAACTTGTTTAACAGTTTTCCGAAATAAGCTCCGAAATAAGCAACCAATTAAGCTCGAAATAAGCCGAAATAATCTTGAAAATAAGCAACAAGAAATGCAAGGATGTGATTTGTTTGATGTTAAACAAGACGGACGAGTATTTTGTGCAAGAATACGAAACAAATAACAATCAAGAGTCTTTAAAAAAAGACGTGAGCTTATGTGAGGAAATAAGCCACGAAAAGAAAAAATAAGCCACGAATTTAAGAGCTTATAATCACGAATCAAACACACGAATGTGTAGAACAAGTGAAGCAAGAAGTGAATGAACAAAACAAACCAATAAGCCCAATTTTTTTTTTGACGTGAGCTTATATTGCAAAATAAGCCACAAAAATTTTGATTTAGAGCTTATTAAACCACGAAACAATCACTATCTACCCGAGGCTCTTGATACCAAATGTTGGAATCCAAATAATCACTTCACTTCATAATTAAGAACAAGAAAATAAGCTAGGAGATGATAAGAATTGTAGAGAGAGAAACTAGAAAGAGAAAGTAAGAGAGAATGAGATTGTTTACTTGCAAAAGTGTAAGTTACAAATGACCAACCCACCTCACCTTCCTTGGTGAGGTGTATATGTATCAAAACTAAAAGGCTTTCATGCCTTTAGTAATTCTACGGGCCGGGCTCGGGATTACTTGGGCTTTCGCCCGATACACGTGACCGGTTAGCTTACATTTAAGAGCCCGTTTACCCGTCTAGCCTATTACAACGTATATTAATTAATGACCGAGACCTAATATAATTAATGAACGAACTTCCATTGTTCGACTCAATATTTTGAGGCTAACAATCTCCCTCGAAGTGAGTTCATTGTGACACTCCTTCGTGAGATCAATGAGATTGCTTTTGTCGTTAAGCTCTTGTCTTTGTCTTGGTCTTTATCTTGTTGTAGGCTTGTTCCTTCATGCTTTGTGATCTTTGATCTTTAGCCTTTGTCATTGTCTTTTGACTTCGTCTTTGCGTCTGAGATCTTTAAATCTTTATCCTTCTGTCTTGATCGTCTTTGCCACCTTGCGATCTTGTGTCTTGACCAACATGCTCATACTTTGCATCATCTTGAAAGCTTGCTAACAATCTCCCTTGATAGACTTGATATCTTTGAAGGAAGATCTTGTATATCAGAGTTTGTGCAGAAGTCTTTGTCTTTAATTCTTGAGCTTTCATGATTCTTGAATCTCGATGCTTATAGTATGTCTTTGTAGTTTGAGCATGAGCATGTGGTAATGAATCCGACTTCAGCTGGAATAAGGCATCACCATCTCCATCTTTATGTATCCTGAAATAAAATAGTTAGCAATAAAGCGTGTGGACGAATATGGCTTTGTCATTCGTCCGGATTTGGTTAGATTAACCTTTGGTTCTGTAGGACCATTTTACAGTATAAATATTGTACCTGTGATCAGGTAGATTCAAAGAATCTCCTTGACAGGGTTTCCAGCTCAAAGCGTAGGATCTTCTAACACAGATGTATTAGATTTACCATGCTTGCTAGTTCTCATTACCGGAACGTCTCAAAGCAGACAACACGGTAAGAGTGAATCAGATAGTTACTATCTTTCTGATTAAGCCGTCAATTCATTTCCTGGAACAAGTTTGATTCACATTGAATCGCACCATCATTTCTTTCCAGTTGACACAAGTTTGATTCATATAGAATCTCGCAAGTCACCTACCAAGAGCTTGTTTGATGCTGGCTCAAGCAGGATTTCCATCTTCATTGTGAGTACATAAGTATCACTCGGATGTTCTGGCACAATCACAAGGATAATGCGTAGGACTCTTGTTAACAGCTTGTGAACTAATTGATGTTCAACAAGTGTTAGTAATGGAATGTGTCCTAATAAGATTTATTTATGGATCTCTTGGCTCTAGACTCGATTAGTGCGCATGGGAACTTTGGATGCAGCCACCATGTGTGCAGAATCTTGATCCATATCTTTAAAAAAAGATCTTGTGTATAAAAACAAGTTCTTCTCTTTTAAAAGTTCTTAACAAGCTCTGATACCACTTGTTGATCCCACTTCAATAGATCAAATTCCTTAAGCTTGTTTAAGGATTAGTTATATTAGATAAATCTAACACAACTATAGTAGAACACTTTTGTTTTTGAATGATTAAAGATTATGCGGAATCTAATCTTTAAGATTCAGAAGAATTACAAATTGAAACAGTAAATTCAATGAACATACAAATTCAAAATAAGCTTAATAATTACATCTCAAAGTATTATGGTTACAAAGACCTTAAAGCTATGAATTATATGACTAATAATATATTTGGTTTTGATTCTGGTGCTGGTTTTGGTACATCAAACTCTATGCCCTAGGACCTCCTTTTATACACAAAGAGTCCTAGTCGGCTTACAATATTTTCCTAGTATACTAAATCTTTTCTATAAATTAACTAAAATAATATCATATAAGCAGTACTAACTAGCAACATTAAACTTGATATTCCTAGCAGTAGTAAACTTCATGCATATTTTCAATAGAATATAAAAGGCTTACTTCAGCTGTGAGCTAGTTTAACTTTGTACTAACAGTAGTAACTACTTAGCATATTTTCTTTGAAGTTCATCAGCAACACTAATATTCACTAGCAGTACTAACTGTGTACTAGCAGTAGTAAACACTTAGCATATTTTCTTTAAAGTCTCTGAGCTAGTATAAAATCCAGCTGAGCTGCATATACACAAACTATGAGCTGCAGTAATTCAAACAACATCAGAGACTTTTAATCCCAACACAAAGACTCAGACAAAGATTACAAAACTTACAAAAACTCTACATCAATCTCTTTTCTTTTCCTTTTCTCTCTTTTTTTGAATAAACATAATACATCACTTAGGGTTTATAAACACACCCGTGCACTTGAGTTTTTGTAACTCCTAATTACAATTTAACTAATGACCCGAATTGAGGTGGATCAAACATTATCATGAGAATATTCAAACAATATTTGAGGGTTAATGATTTAACTTTTCCTCCCATTATTCCGCCAAAATAAATCTACTACCATGGAAATCCCTAATGCTCCCAAATCTGTATTTAAAGGATAAGGATCTTTAGCACCGCGTACTCAAATAATTAATTTGGGGTTGGAATAATAATGTACTAAATGCGTAGTACTTTAAGTAGGCCTAAAGGCGATTTGGGTGTAAACAATTGGATGTTAGGAGTTAACAATTCCTTCATTAATAGTCTGGATTAACCAGAAAATTACGAGAACCGTGAAAAGAATAGGCCCGAAGGGGTGTACTAGGGGTATCCTGCACTAAAAATTAGTGCATGGCAAGGGTGTGGGATAGTTATATGATCGAGGTGACCATCATAACAATTACAGGTTTAAAACATGGGTTAATCCTAGTGCCTCTTATCATTTATCAAATCCTAATTCTCACTAAGCGGTATCGGGATGCATCACAAAAACAGGTTCTAGAATTTAATACACTATCGGTACACTCATATAATTTTAAGCCGATACCAATGCTCCAGAAAAGAAACCACATATATTGTTAGGATTAAAAGACTTCTTGATGATCTTAGAGTTACTACTTGCTCAGGTGTGTGTTACTACTGCTAGCACAAAGATAATGAAAAATATGCTAAGTAGTTAGTACTGCTAGTTTACTGCTAGTGTAACTTAGTTACTACTGCTAGTGTAACTTAATACTGCTGGTGAAGATTGAAGAAAACTTTCTAAGTAGTTAATACTGCTTGTACACAATTAATGCTGTTGGTACAAAAGTTACTACTGTTGGTGTTGAAAGTTAATGCTGTTGGTATAAAAGTTACAACTGCTGAAAGATTACAACTGCTGAAAGGATAAAGACTGCTCAGAGAAAAGATAAAGATTGCTTATGAGATATGTATGAGATATTTTTGTAAAAGATACGTATAAGTTATTTGTTTAGAAGATCATGATAACTTAGGAAAATATTGTAAGCCGGTTAGGACTCATTGGTGTATAAAAGGAGGTCCTAGGGCATAGAGTTTTATATCACAAATTATATCAAAAAACGAGTCATTCATAGAGTTGATATAGCTTCAAGGTTTTGTTACCCTAATACTAGTTAGAGTATTCGTATTAATATATTGAAGCTTTTGTTTGTTAATCTGTGTGTTCATTAGTATTACTGTTTCATTAAAGAATTCTTCTTATATTAAAGATTAGATTCCGCATAATCTTTAGTATTATCAAACAAAGTTTCTATCATAGTTGTGTAGGATTTATCTTGCATAACTAAACCTTACACAAGCTAAGGAATTAAAGATCCATTTAAGTGGGATCAACAGTCAAGTCTACTGATTAAGGTAACATTATCAACATCACTACCATCATCATATTCACCATCAGAATAACCATGAAGAGACATGATTACAAATACTATAAAAATAGAAAAAACAATAAAAAGAACAAGTTTAAAAAGTTCCTAGGTTTCCTTGCCACTTAAGTGGTAGGTTAAGGGCAGCTAAACTTGATCTTAAAAAACAATCAATTAAAGAGAAAGAGTATGAGAGGTGTTACAGAGCACACAATCAGCAATAACAGTGGAAGACCTTCTTACTATCCTTTGATTCACTTAGTCAAAGAATAGCAAAAAAACCTCCGAATCTTTAATTCCAATATATCAAACCCTAATTTCAAAATTAGGGTTTTTCCTTCAACAATACTCGAAACCAATCAAGAATACCAGCAGATCACCTAACAGTAATCAATCAAAACTAGGAAGCCTTCAAAGATCAAAAGCCCTAAATTTCCAAACCTTAATTTTCTAAAAAATTAGCCGATTTCAAGAAAATGTTTCTCTTATAAAAAATATATCAATTCACCATCGTTAATAGATCAAAATCACTTGAATTGATAAAACCCTTGTTTTTAAAAAAAATCAGAACCAGAATGAAAACCTGGCTCTGATACCATGAATAAATTTTATTAAAACAGAACAATGATCTTGAATCTCAATTCAAGATCTAAACAATCTCTCACAAACAAATCAAAATAGCTTGATCTTAATCAAGAACACAAAACCAAATCACCACTGCTAATCAGGTGTGATTCAATCACCTAATTAGTGATTGTTCTATTACAAAGAATGATCAACAAGATCAGATACGAATTTTCTAGAGAGGGAATGAGAGGAGCGTATAGCTTTTGAGAGAGAAGGAATTTTAGGGTTATGAGAAAACATAACCCAGACTTGNAGCTTATATACCTAGTGCAAAATCTGCTCTTGACACCTTTGGTCCTTCATCTTTAAGACTTAAACTCCTTTATCCCAAAGTAACTCAAAACAACAATATAACATTAACAATATTTGTCCCTACAAATAATCTCAGAATAAGATTACTTTTAACACACTACGGTTATAAATAGTAGTGTGTTTGAGATCTTTTCTTATGGAGTACTTTGTTTTCATTTCCATGCATGTCCCTTGATGTCGAGTAGCACTAGCACACACATGAGATTTACGCTCAAACGTTTACTAAAGGAGAGTAAGAAAAAAAGTGCAAATAAACATCACCTCCTCTTCTGTATTTATAGAGAATGACGAGGGAGAAATCTAATCCTTAGTAAAAAAAGAAATATGAAATTTACCAATACATGACTAATCTTTTTAAGTTTGAGTTAAACTACAACTAGTCTTCCAAAATTATATCATAAGTATTAGACACTAATATTCTAAGAGTATCAATTTGTAAATTAGAATGTTGCCAAAAAGAAAAAAGGTAACTATATTTAACCGATGTAAGACATGAGTATTTTTTTTAGATTTATTAAAGTGATGAGTTATTTGTGATATATTTATTATATCTAAAGATTCAGTACTCTAATTTATTATGTAGGTCTCCATAATTAGTGTGGATGTGCTCATTAATAGTGCGTTATAGCTTTCGACTGCATGTATTCCAACAACCATGGGTTACACAACCCCTATATCCAAAGAATGTGAATCTTTGTAGGCTTAACTTCGTATGAGATTTAAAGATCTTTAAAGATCTCAGTTCCTTTATCAAAACACATAAACATACGATTTAAAGATTGGAAGAAGAAAAGAAAGATCTTGATATTAGGGTTTTAAAACATACGACTTAAACACTGTATATAATAATGAAGTCGCCCAGCTTGGATGTCAAGACTACGAGTGCAGACACAGCTTCAAAATTATTAAGTGGGTTTCAATCTTCAATCTTTCTTGAAAATAGATAAACAATTTGATTTTTGTTTTTCATCAATTTAGGATTTTTGTTCATTGTGTAATTTATATGTGTCATAATCTCAAAACTATTTTTTTCATGGCTGTATATTCTAATTTTAGGCTAGTGAGTTGTGTTCATGCAGAGACTGTGTGCCGTGTGGGAGGTTTCCTTTTCAAGGTTTGTTTTCATTTATTTACTATTGTGTGTTTTTAATCGATGTTAATTTGAGTTATTTGGTAGTCAATGCGTGCAATGTATTTGATAAACTATCAATGGTTTGAGATACTAAATATGGATGTTAAATTGATAATCGTCAAGCCAGTTGTTGGTTTTTTGGTTTTGTTGTTTTAAAGGTTTGTGAGATGCTTCGAGTTTAGATATTTTAGCAGTTGTAACACTAGAAAGTTGAAGAACATTTTCTAATATTAGATATATGTCTACATTTATAAGAATAAATTGGGTGTTTTAGTTTTTATGTTTTGATTAATTAGAATTTAAGTTTATTTGTGTGATTTGGGAATGCTATATGTTTTTTATCCCTTTTAAGAATTTGTTGATTGTTTTCTTAGTTTTGTTCTAATGTAATTGTTTTGCGTGTAGTGTTTGCTTAGTATATGAAAAATAAGTGACATTTGGTGTATTGTTTGATAAATTAAGGCTCATATACATCTTTACCATATAATTGTTAGTTATAACAACTAAATACGAAAATGTTGCTATAGTCTCCTTTTTGATGCACGGTGCTCAAATGGTTGCGTTTAATATGCAGGTGAATTTTCAAGTGGCGAGAATGACATTTTTTCATGTAATCAGATAAAAGTTCTCATTGGAAATTAAAGTACTGACACAATATTTGT
>BQNB010113449.1:0-21936 GCA_026074375.1 Tanacetum coccineum
GGCTTATGTTGACTTTTTGACTTTGATTTTGACTATGACTTTGACTTTGACTTTGACTTTTTCACGCTCTTTCTATTCCCTTGCTCGATAATCGTCATCAATGTATCCAGGTGACTCAGCAGTCGGTGAAGCGTCATCAGCATAAGGTTGATCCTCGACCTGAATGTCATCATCTGATGGTGCATGGTACTCCGGGTGCTCTGGCTCCGGAACATATACTGGTACATGCTCATCCAACTCCATAGGGTCAGGTACATAGGCAAGTAACAGTGGGTGTGCCTACCCCTATTGGGCCACTTCCTCCTAGGGGTCCATCTCTGGAAGCTCGCCAGAATTCACGAGTGGAATACCCCATGATGATGGTTTATTTGAATCAGAAGATACGGACGTATAGGTAACAGCGAACGATGCGTTGCCTGATGACATGGCAAATCTTTAACCATAATATAAACTTGTATAAGTATATTATATAAGAACATCATTAATATACGTAATGAAATATTGACACGTATATAACCTATGTAAGCACTAAGTATAATTAACTAATGCTAAAATGGTGCATAACGTGTAAGCATGTATACTAGATGCGATTAAGTAAAGTATGTATGTCCCTTGAAACCTTGAATGACGTAAATGTTTTGAAAAACGTTAAGACCAAGTAAAAACGTTTGAACCTGGTTCCTATCACCTTGGCTCTAATAACATCTAACAACCTCCAAAATGGGCCACAAACGGAAAAATGATGTCCGGGGATATTACTGTCATAGATCAATAACACAAGATATGAAGAAACGGACTCTCTATAAGAGTCGTTTAAAATCTGAGAACATTATGATTTCATAAATGGTTCGTTTACAAAAGCTCATAAGCCATAGGCTTAACTTGTTTAACTTGAAAAAGTAAAGATTACACAACATAACAATATCCCAAAATGTAATGCATGCAAATCTTTATGATAATATAACTTCAAAAGACGATCATCCAATGTATCCATGACTTGCACCTTATTGACCTGAGAAAACATGTTTAAACTGTCAACAATAATGTTGGTGAATTTATAGGTTTATAAATTTAATGAAGCGGATAGCAAGATTTCCCTATAATAAAGTAACAAATATAGTATCACAAAAATGTATTACGAAATGCACTAAGCTCATGACACTGAAGCTAAAGAATGTATGTATATCAAATACACATGAATGATGGTGCCCAATGTAGATGTTCAACCCGTAACATCTATGATTCTAAATGGTATACATTCGTCGTTTCCGGCCAACTAGCAAGTGCTACTTGCCCGAACGGGGATGTTAATCCCAAATAGATCTATTCATAACATTCACACTCACATAATGTAATTAACAATTACATCTATGCAATTGACAGCTCATGATGATGGGCATAGTGGGTTATAGCTACTTAGGCAAACTCGTAATATTTGAATTAAAATGTACTTGCATCCATTTTGTAAAACAAACAAGATCTCATCCCTGAGATTTGATAAATGATTGAAAAGTATAAACGTGAGGACTATAAACTCACCTTCATGCAATAGCAAGATAATATCAAGTAAGTGCAGGCACGAAAAACGATGCAAAACTTTATCCGCTACCTAAATGAATAATACGCATCTTACTAATCATGTAATATACTAAAATGTATGCAATCTTGTCCTTAGTATTGTGCTTGAGTTAGAAAAATATTACTTGTTTATAATATGGTTATTCATGAAAATTGGTCAAATGTATCGGGTCATGATCTCTTGAAACCAAACATGTAAATTACGATAGCGGACAATTTAGAAACTAGGTCGTGATTACTTTTATAGTTATTTCAATGGACATTTGGTTAGTTCTCTGAATGTGTTAAACAAATGGACGAAGTTATGACAAAATGCATTTAAAAATTAAGTTTTCTTTATAAAACTTAGGGGACAAACGCAAAAGTTTATAGTCAAATTTTTAACTCGTTACTTAATGAAATTTCAAACAAAAAGTGGTTTTGAAAACTAGGCTATGCCCTTTACAACTTTCACTATTTAAGTTTTGTCTAAAAATGTCGTTTAATATGTTAAAAACGTAGCCTAACTCAAGGGGGTCGCGACTAGGCTTAAACAAAACAAAAATAAAAATGTGTTTTTCAAGTGGCTTTTGCCTAACTTTGATCGCGCATTACAAACTCATTACTTAGTGTTATGACAAAACAAAAATACTTTTGAAAACTAGGCCAGGTCTACTACCATGTGCCCTTTATAAGTTTAAGTCTTGTAGGTTTATTATTAGATTTTGTTGGCTGTTTCTATTCTATATCACTTATCCTCGTAGCTTATTTTTAGTTTTAGCGTTTATGGTTTGAATTCGGAATGGTTAATTCGATTGCTTATTATCATTTTGTTTATGTGATAGCTTATTCAGTTCGGATTAGTAAGTTTTGTCGTATTCGGTCAACTGGTTAACAAGCTCTATTTCGATATAGTTTATGGCGTTACCTTGTTCGGATCTAGCTTTTTAGAATTTTTCAAATAGAAATACTATAGGTTTCGGTGTAGCTTATCCTTAGCATAATTAAGATCAATCGGATTATACTCATATATGCAAATTGCCCTACTTTCCGCAATCAGAATACAAAATAGTAATCAACATCATTAGACAAAATGTTAAGTTTAAGCCCACTTTATAAGCCCGAAATATGCTCGTCAGTGTGTTTAGGAATTTTGCAACCAAAAGTGCATTATACAAGTTTAGCCACTGTTAGAAATATTATGTTTGCTCTAACTTTTATTTTGTCTTTTTTGTGTGACATATTCGATTCAACTCATAGGCGTAGAGCTTACGGGTTTATTTAGCTAGATAAAATTTAATTATTTTCTTTAGCTAAATAAATCGTGGTTGTATCGTATATATTTGCGGCTCTTCAATTCGGTTCCATTTTCTATCCTTTTTCAATTAATTAGTATAGCTTATTTTTAAAATATTTAGCTTTGCTTATTTTATCATTATGAGTAACGAGTAGTTTAATTAATGCTTGTTAAGTGATTTGGAATTTAAGGCAGTTTTAAAAAGGTTTAAAAAATTAATAGTCATTAGAATTTTTCAATTTACATTCCGTCATTCACTTTTAATGCAATTTAAATACTTGTCATTTATTTAAAAAAAACATTTTTACTTTACTGCATTTTAATATCTTGAAACTCTTTTCTAAGGATTTTCATTCGTTA
This sequence comes from Tanacetum coccineum, assembly GCA_026074375.1. NCBI lineage: Eukaryota > Viridiplantae > Streptophyta > Magnoliopsida > Asterales > Asteraceae > Tanacetum > Tanacetum coccineum. The sequence goes on from BQNB010113449.1 coordinate 3,215, forward strand.
AAACCTAAGCCCACACTTAAGGAACATCACGTCACTTAGCAAGCATATTTTGTGTCATTTATATCTTTTAGATCAATTTTAGATTTAATCTTTTAGTTTTTAATCGTTTGAATCAATATTAGTTTAATTTTTTAGTAAAAAATAGTTTAAAACCAAAACCAAAAACTTTAATGTGACAATCAAGCTCATGTACAACTTGAACTTAATTTCCATTCATCACTCGCCAAGGAAAACGATCCCGTGTTGATTACTTTTTATTCTTTCCTAAGAATAATTTGTATGATACTTAGCTTGTGTATACGTATATGTATTTTATAAGTTATATATTTTATAATATCGAGGGTTGTATTTGACTGACATCAAAATGGCGCCGCTGCCGGGGAGAGGTGTAGCGATTTTTACGGGATTGTTTGTGTTCGAGCCTTGAAGACCCTTCCTTGTGAAGTTATTTTCTTAATAAAAAAATATAAAAGTACAAAAATATTTTTCATTTTCTTTTATTAATATATAAAAGCAAGTAAATTCAAAAAAAAAAGAAAAATAATAAAAAAATAAATAAAAAAAAAGTAAAAAAATATTTTCTTTTCTTTTATAAGTTCAATCATCATATAAAAAAATATTTAAAAATAATAATAATAATAATAATAAAATATAAAAAAATAAACAAAGTTGGTAAAAGAACACCAACAAATAATACCTTCAATTGAGGTATTATCCATAATAAGTTCTCAACTCGAATAAAAGATTTAAAAACTTGCCTTTTGTGTCACTTGCGATATACGGCTCACCTCTAAAAAGTAAAATTTTTAGAGAGCTACCGTGAAGCTTGTTGATTATTAAGTTTAAGTTATTCGATCTTGTTTTGTCCGTTAAAAAATATGTTGCTTAAAAAACTCGAAAAACCAAAAAAAATCTCTATTCCCTTCTATCCAGTTAATTCTTTCATTAACCCTCAATTGTTTTAATTCTTATGGCAATCACTCGACGTCTTTGAATCCCCATTACGCGATTAAAGAGTGTTCGTCTTGTGGAAATTTTCAACACTAAAGACTGTGGTTGTTCAAAAGGGAGTCTTGAAGACAAGATTCTTGTTCCCGTACCCGACTTGTCTCAACGACCCCTTAAAATTGAAAAAAAATGTCTTCGATGTGAGACCCTGTTCATGTCATATGTCGACAATTTGCTCTAATACGAAAGACATTGGAGGAAGGATTTTTTCAATGACTTCCTAGGACACTTCCAGAGTCATCCGATTACATACTAACATAGTTAATCAAGAGTCATTCCTGTTTCCAAACAAGGCCCCGTAAAATTCTTCACAAAGTCCTCCACAAATTAACCACAATTGTTGTTACGAGTGTGGTGATTCGTTAGACGATATCTTTTGTCAACGATGTACTTGTAAGTCTTGTGGGAAAGGTGCTCCATACAAGGTTACAATTATCCACCGCAAATTCCAATTATCTCTAATCCTGAACCATGCTACAATCAAACCTTAATGAGATCCCACAAAATTTGCAAATTTCAACAACAATGTCCTTTTTGGTACAGTGCCAACAATGTGGTTATAATGAATATGATGGAGTTTGTTTTTATTGTACTGTTGGAAATGAAACACCAATCACTTTTTCAACTCCGTACTCTTCTAACGATTCTCCAAGTGTTGCAAACCATCCTCCACAACCCAATACGTACCATACTCTTGTGGAGTATATGTGGGAAACGATTCTCATTATGGTTACGATTGTCCACCTCAAGTCCCGTTTGTCTACAATCAGGACCCGTGTTTCAATTAAAACTTTGATTATTTTCCACAAACTTCACCGAGTTTTCCACAACAATATTCTTGTTGATGAAGAATTGTGGTGTGTCCCTCATGAGATTTTTCAATGTCAACCGATGAATGAAGACTATTATCATGAGCAAAATTCTTGCTATGATTCTAATTCTTTTGGTTTTGACCAATTTCAACCCCCGTAATATACCGTCAATCATCCAATCTCCAATGTTCAAATAAGCCTTTTTCAGAATGCTCAAAATGAGTTTCTCAATTCTCAAAAACAAGCTTATTGGAGCAAATGACATCCGATGTTTGAACTGTTTGTCAATTGATACAAAAAAAGGAAGAAGAAAAGCGAATTGAAGAAGAGCAAGCGGCTAAAGATCGATATTGGAAGATTCCCGTTTGCTATGATGATGATGATGACGAGGAAAGTTTTATTCCCTTGAAAGATACTATTATTTTTGGACTTCCTCGGTGTGTTGCAATCACATCCGCGTTATCAACCGAGAAGCCCGTTGACTCTCTCATAATGGAGGATGAGCATCTCGACACAATTCCGGAAACGGAATCGGACGAATTCATAAAGTCTAGTGTTGAGAACCTTTTCCCAACCCCAAGTGAGCCCGAGGATTTCTCCGATATCGAAAGTGAGTGTGATGTGCTCGTTTGTGATAACTTAACAAATTTCTCTAACCCTCTCTTTGATGCTAATGATGATGATGCCTCTAGTGATGAGGAGGAATTCAAAATATCTTTCAATCCTCTTTTTGATCTAGATGAGGTTAGTCCACTGATGAGAGGTGTAGAAGAGATTCCACTTCAATTCCCCCAGGAATTGATTCCTTTGATGCCGAATCCGATCTTGTATAATCTTTGCTTAATCGTGATACTTCGTTTGATTCTTCTTCAAAGATTGATTTTCTTCTCGATGAGTTCGCCGGTGAACTCACTCGTCTCCAATCAATTCCACCGGGAATTGATAATATCAACCTTGATCCGGAGGGTGATATTTTCTTTTTGGAGAGTTTGCTATACGATAACTCTTCTCCCCGCCCTCTGGAAGAATTTAATTCTGAAAATTCTATCGAGTCTTTCCCTCCATCTCATATCCCGGTCGAGGATAGTGACTCTCTTATAGAGGAGATTGACATCTTTCTTGATGGTGATGACTCAATACCACCGGGTATTGAGAGTGATGATTTCGACTCGGAAGATGACGATAATTCTACCTCCCGTCCCGAGTTCGAATCATTTCATGTTGATTATCCCGATTCGGGAGATTCAACCATTGATGTGGTGGAAGACATCCCCGTTGATGTGCCTAATATTTTGCCCACCCATCCCGCCCTTCAATTGGATTTCAACTTCATTCCTTCTCTTAATGATCTCGGATCCGATCTTGATGTTTCTTCTCCTTCCGGAGATAGTAACAAAATTTACGATCCGGGGATATGCATTGAAGTCGAATCCACGAGATTTCTTTCTACTCTTTCTCCCGTGATTGATACTTTACTTACATTTTCATCCGAAAATGAAGACAAAGTTTTCAATCACGGTGTTCTTGCTTCTAAGGAGAAATCTCCTTCTTCTCTATCACATCGGGGCTTTAAAGCTTCCAAGGTGTTTCATCAAAAAAGCCCGATGTTGATTCATGGAGACAACACTCCTGATTTGGGTGTTCGTCATCCCCATTTCTATCCTCCATGACCAACTCTAGTATGGGGGGATCGGGTCAAGCTAAGTGACCTAAAACAAGCGCTTTGTGGGAGGCACCCCATGCTTATCCTAGTTTATCCGTAGTAGTAGTATGTTAGCTTAGTAGTAATGAATAAGTGTTTTGTTGTTGTGAGAAGGCTCGCCTCTTCCATTATCCGTGTTTTTGTGTTTTGTGGTTTATTATCCATGATGTCCCGGATTGTGAAGCCTTTCATGCTCAAAGTTTTGTCCATTGATCAATCGAACTTCAAATCCTCAGCTTCAATTAGGAATCCGATATCTAAATCTAATCGACTAACGTTTATCTTTAGCATAATTCATAAACGGCTTAGGATTTACGTTGAGACCCTTCGTAAAACATTGAGGACAATGTTTCATTCTAGTATGGGGGGGATCTTCGATTTGATTATGCCTGCAGTCATTGTTTTCACGTAATCCCATTTTTACCACCAAAATTTCAAAAAAAAATGAAAAATTTAAAAATTTAAAAATTTTCAAAAATAAAATAAGTGTTTTGACACAATTTTTGAACTTTCCATCTGTAGAATAAAATAAATTTTGACTCGATCACGTGTTGAGCTCTAGCTTTGTTCCTTAACATTTAACTAAGCGGTCCTGCCGATATTCGAAAAGAACAAAAAATGATAGTGTTAAGTATGAGTTGGATGCTAAACAAGGATTATTTGGAAATCTTAAGAGCTCATGTATGTAATTTGTGGCTTTTTCTCCCATAAGCTCTTAACCTGATTAATATACGTGCTATTTTTGGAGATTAAACTTAAATCAATAATTTTTATGTAGTATATAGCAAAAACTTTAGCCTTAGTTCAAATTTATACTTGAATTTTTCAAAAAGACGTCTTCCCTATATCAAAAAAAAATGATGATGAAAAATGAAAAAATATAATAAATATAAAATGTGGGCTGATAAAAGTTTGTTGTATCTTGCCGGCTCACAACCGATGTTACAGCTTTCTAAAGAAAGCCCATAATAAGAATAATAATCCAAGACTGATAAAAGTTTGCTGCAAAAATCTTGCCGGCTCACAACCGATGTTGCAGCCTTCTAAAAGGTCCCTAGGGTTACAGATTGCATAACTGTATTAAATATTATGTGAAATAATAAATAAAAGATCTCTTTTGTTAAATTTCAAATATGCTTTTGAACTTTGGCTATTCTATTTTAAGCTATGTGTATACGGAAAATCTGAGAGTTTTTGAAACCTAAGGTCTGTGAGTCCCGATACTAATCTCTGTGAGGTGTCAAAAGCCTAGTCACTTAGCCGCAAGGTTGGGATGTGCCGAGACGAAAGTCGCTACATGGGATGATCTCGCCTTCAAAACTCATTATTCTCAGGTGGAACGTGAAACATAGAATGTTGCAAAATGTTGATCCATGGTTGAAATTCAAAATAGCACATACACCTAAGATATAATAATTGTCGGGAGTGAAAAGTTCACAAGTTGCAAATATGAGTAGTGTTAGCATCTTAACTCATAATTAGCGGGGTGATTTCATTTTAAAACTTGGTTGGAATTAAGTGAAAATCGGGGACGATGTAATTTATCCTTTTGGGGCATTCTCGGGATCGTATGCATCTTGTTCTAATGAACCCATAAAAGTTATAAAATAACGAAAGTCAAATAAGTTAGTTAGTTGCTTAATATGAAAAATACAAAAATATGTGTAGGAATAAGAGTATGTATTTAGAAAATGGTAAAAACGGGGCTTGTCAAAGCTTTTGATTCTTAAATTTCCCTCGATGCATACTTAGCTACTTTTCAAGGTTATTAGTCGAGGGGGATCGAGATTCTTGGTTTTGTAAGTGTTGTTTACTTCAAAAACATTGCGTGAGGACACTGCAATAGATATTAGTATGGGGGAATTTGGTATTCATTATTTTATACATACTTTTTACCATGAAAAACGAGCTCAAATGACCAAAAACATAATAAAATTGCAAATATATGCTTGTTTTTGTGTTTGTGTATGTGCAGGTACGAATATAATAAAAGGACAAAATAAAGAGAAAAATGGACGAAACCGAGCACGGGAATAAAAAGAGCACGAGATTTTGAGTTCAACGATGCCTTCATCTTTTATTGGGCCGGCCCGACACCATTTATATGGGTCGGACCGACCCATACTTATCATTGCAAGCTTTAGCCTAGTTTTGATGTAGTATGAAGCCTCGCCAGTTATGGAAGACTATGCCCATCTGTTGTGATAAAAATCGTTGGGCCCAAGTTAGTTGTTACGGCGTATTGTGTACGCGAGGGAGAGCAGCAGATGAGATATATTATATCTTATCCTATCTCTTTTGGAGCATCATATGTATTTCTTTTTATTCTTCGTAGAATAGTGAGATAGTGGTATCGTAAAAAAAAATTAAAAAGTTATTTCGTTTTATTGCATAATTCTATCAAATTATTAGCTTATATCTTATGTTTATTTTTTTAATGATATCCTTTGAATTTGGGTAAAATTGGTTCGAATGATTTTTTTGTTTGTTGATTAGTCGACGTGTCCTTGTGATGATTACACATGTTTATTATTAGATTTTTGTATTGTCTTGTTTCTATTCTATATCACTTATCCTCGTAGCTTATTTTTAGTTTTAGCGTTTATGGTTTGAATTCGGAATGGTTAATTCGATTACTTAATATCATTTTGTTTATGTGATAGCTTATTTAGTTCGGATTGGTAGGTTTTGTTCGTTTCGGTCAACTGGTATCTAGCTCTATTTCGATATTAGTTTATGGCTTACTTGGTTCGGATCTAGCTTTTTAGAAGTTTTCAAATAGAAATACTTATAGGTTCTCGGTGTAGCTTATCATTTAGCTAATTAATATTTAATCGTGTTATACACATTAGCAAATTGGCCTACTTTCGCATCAGATAGTACAAAATAGTATCACATCAGTAGACAAAAATGGTTTTAGTTAAGCCACTGTATTACCCAATATGCACGTCATATGGGTGTTTTTTAGGAATTTGCAACCAAAAGTGCATTATACAAGTTTAGCCACTGTTAGAAATATTATGTTTGCTCTAACTTTTATTTTGTCTTTTTTGTGTGACATATTCGATTCAACTCATAGGCGAGGAGCTTAAGGGTTTATTTAGCTAGACCGAATTTGACTATTTGTTTTAGCTAAATAAATCGGGTGGTTATCGTTTAATTGCGGGTCTCCAATTCGGTTCCATTTTCTATCCTTTTTCAATTAATTAGTGTAGATTTATTTTGTCATTTTATAAAATGTTTGCTTATTTGATAATTGCCATGCATAGTGAGTAGTTTATTAGTGCTTGTTAAGTGACATTTGAGAATTGGGATTTAAGTGTGGATTTGAAGAATGTTTAATTGATTAATAATTTTGGATTATTTAGATTTAAAGTTCGAATGTTTCGAAGGGCAAAAGCTGAAGAAATAATCAAACTACACATCTAGTAATTAATATCTTTTTAAGAGGTTTTTATCAAAATGAACCAACTTTGTAAGATAAAATTATTTTCTAAGGGAATTAATTCGTTAAAAAACCTAAATTCACACTTGATGAACCTTTCACGTCTCTTAGCAAGCATATTAGTCATTTATATCTTTTAGATCAATTTTAGTATAATTTTGTAGTTTAAAATCTTAGAATTACTATTAGTTTAATTTTTAGTATAAAAATAGTTTAAAACCATGACAATCAAGCTCGATTTACAACTTGAACGTAGATTTTCATTCACCTCTCATCGAGGAAAACGATACCCGTGTTGATTACTTGTTATTCTTTCCTAAGAATAATTTGTATGATACTTTGCTTACGTATTCGTGTATGTATTTCTATAAATATATATATTATATATATGAGGGTTTATTTGATAAACGTGTGAAAAACGACTAACATCAAAATGGTGCCGCTGTCGGGGAAGTGTGTTACGATTATTTTGTTTCGTTCGAAGATTAGTGTTTTGACGACGAGACCCATAACCTCGTGAAGTAAATCAGTTATCATTGTGAATATTTACCTTAAAAACAAACCATAAAAATACACAAATGATTTTTTCTATTTTCTTATTTTAATAACCGTTGGAAGTGACGGGGGTTAATACCTGGGGGGGGGGGGGGGCTCAATCGCCATTGCTCCAAAGATGCAGAAGCTGAAGATGGTAATTTCACTTATATATCATAGATTAGATCATTAGATGTATCTAACAGCTTCTGGGCCTGATATAAGTTGATGTATGTCTTGTGCAAGATTCAAGTCCACAACATTAAGTACCAACCTAAAGTTATCAACATCTTCATGCCGTGAAAGAAAATCTTATAGATACTTGAAATGGTCAACCTAAATTGGGCCTTTGGAATACTAAGGACTCACCATTGACCTTGAGAGCTTATACTGACAGTGACTATGCTGGTGCAAGTTTAGACAGGAAATCCACAACAGGAGGTTGTCAATTTCTTAGGAGGAGATTGATCTCATGGCAATGTAAGAAGCAAACTATGGTTGCCAACATCAAGTAGTATATGTTGTTTATATGGTATGAGTATGTATGTTTAACTGAAGCAGAATGAGCTTGCATCTAGTTTGTTTGTAGACAGGTGTTATGGATCAAAATCAAATGTTAGATAGGATACAATTTCAATAGAAACCAAGAATTTCATTGAACAATGAAAGCACCCTCTGCATTGGTTAAAGAATCCATGTTTCACTCAAATAATAAGTCACATTGAGAATAGACATCACTTTAATAATTAGGGATTTCATATTAGAAGAGATTTAATTCTAGATGATCACGAAATTCACACTGATCACAATGTTGCTGATTTACTCAAAGGCATTTGATGTTAGGCAGATTTCAATATCTGATTGCAGTATAGAATGCTTAACTCTGAGTATTGATTGAGGGGAGGTTAATTTGTTTTACTATAAAGCTTGATTATACATAAGGCTGCTTGATAATGAAATGATAATGTCTTCAATAAAAACAACAAGAGTGAGTGAAGGGTCAGGAAATCCTATTGAACACCAATAAACATCCACAACTGCTTCACTATCTTATCTTGAACCAATCACTGTTACATCATTATCTTAATCCAAAAAGACTCAAAAACCTAGGAAAGCCAAAAGGCCCACTAAGATATCTCAGTCTAGTGGACCTATTCCCCTTGTAGCAGATGAGACTGTCATTAACGAGTGGGAAGACAGAATGGAAAGGGCTGCCACTACTGCTTCTAGCTTAGAAGCAGAGCAGGACAATGGTAACATAAATAGGACCCAATCTATGGCAACACTTAATGAGTCTTTTCCTCAGGGAACTGATTCAGGTAGTGGTCCTAGGTGCCAAGATACCATGTTTGGGGGGGGGGGTGCACAAGCTCAAATTAGGTTTGAGGCAGCATCTAAACAGTCTAATGAACCACCTCTCTCAAGAGTTAACACACTTGGAAGTGAGGAGGACAGCATGAAACTCAAGAAATTGATGGAATTGTGTACCAAATTATCTGAAAGGGCTCTTGATTTGTGATATAAAAACAGATAGAGTAAATTGGTGAGAAAAAGAAATGAGAGATATAGTGAGCTAAAAAACAGAAAGAGAGTTGTGTGATATAAAAACAGATAGAGTGAATTGGTGAGAAAAAGAAATGAGAGATATTGTGAGATTAAAAACTAAAAGAGAGCTTGTGAGAGTCTAAATTCATGATGGAAATGCTTTTTGGAATGAAATTGATTAATGTTGGTTATCAAAGTTAATCAGCTAAGCCTTAAAAAAAAAACTTACTGCTGGCCAATATATTTAATGCTGCTTAGCTAAAACTAATTCACCGAAGTATAAGTTAATGCGCTAAGCATAAACTGTAATTTGCCAATATAGTTTAATGCAACAAAGCTTAAACCTTACTGCTTGCAGCCAGTATTTGAGTTAATTCTGCTAAGGAAATAAACTTACTACTGACTGGTTACGTAATGCTCCACAGACTTAACTTACTACTGCTAGTTCAAGTTAATGTTGTTGAGGCGGATTTCATAAATACTTCGGTTCAGGGTTTTAATCACTCATTCGATCGATTTTACATTTTGACACACTCTCTAATCATAAATCCTAACTCAACTTCATCTTTAATCCTCAAAACCCATCACAATGTCGACCCCAAAATTCGCTGAAACACATAATCTAGTCGCATTCTTAGATAAACCTAAAAGTGAGGGTTGACATATCAAATGATTTTCTAGATGCAAGTTCAAGTCAAATATGTGCATAACCGTGAATCCAACCATCTGATACTTCAAAAGCATAAGCATTCTGGGCTACTGCTCAAGTACAAACTATCAATGAGGAAGTGTAGAACAAGCCTTAGTAGATTGGTAGAAGGTGATTGATTTGCTTGCTTTCCTCTCTCTCCTCTCTCTCTCTTCTATAATATGTATATATATATAAATTATATATATAATAATATATATATATATATAATATATATATATATATATATATATATAATAATAATACATATATAAATCAATCACAAATATCAATAATAGTAAGAGAAGTATTCCGTGAGGCTTTTAAAAGGATTATTACTTTTGACCAAAGCAAAATCCTAAAAAAACTTTCCGAGTCGTTTCCCGACGAGGCGCGAATTTGAAAATCGAGGTTACGTTTTAGAATTTATGCTTGAATATCACAAATTTGATTAAGGTTTTATATTAATAACTAAAAATGCTAAACAAGTAAGGCAACACTAAAAACTGATAAGCAATTACAGCTAAAACACTAAAAATGATAACGGGATTCAAATCCCGTTTTTTAAAAACCAAATTTTAAAATTTTAACCCTACAAATGAAAATTTATTTTTTATAAATCCTAAATGATAAAAGAAAATTAAAAAAAAAGAATTAGATTTTTTTGACTTTTATTCTATTTAATATGAATTAAAAACAATTTTAATATAAAAAATTAATTAAAAATACTAAATGAATTTGGAAATTCTGAAAAAATTGTGAAAAGTACTTTTAACTATGCTAATTCTAGGAAAAATAAAATGGGACCAACAGTTTTTCTCAATAAGCTGGAAATAAGCCGAAAAGGACTTATAGCTTAAATGGGCTAAAAAGGGCTAAGTAATAAATCTTGCAATCCATAACCAGAAAAGACCCAAGGGCAGAGTAGTTGTGTGGTGTGTGTGTAAATACAAGTAGAGAGTATGTTAGGAAAAAAGACACGTGTTCGAGCCTTGCTCACCTCCCATGAACTTCCTAATTTCCTAGTTTTTTATTTTTGAAAATTTCTTTTCAGCAGAAAGCTTTTTAATAAGCTAAAATAAGGACTTTTTGTGAAATGGCATTTTATAAAAACCTAAAATAAGCTAGAAATAAGCTCTAAAAGGGTGACAGATACTTCAAAGCTAAAAAAACTAAAAGGCTAACTGTTTTGGCTTTTTGGGCTTAATAAGCTAAAGGAAAAGTAAGATAAGCTAAAACAGCTTAACACCCATAACTAAAATACTATAGGGAACCAAAATAAGCAAATAAAATAGGCTAAAACTAAGCTAAAATGACAGAATTACCCTAAGGCTTTTAATAAGATAAAAGTGATAATAAGCTTAAATAAGTTCTAACCTAAGTTAAATAAACTAAAAGGGATTACATCTAACCTATTAAGCAGGACTAAACCTAAATAAAGAAACTCCAATAAGCTCAGAAAATCAAATAAGCTTTTGGTTAAGATTTTTGACTAAACAACCTAAGGGGGCACTTTCTAGCTTATTTTTAAGCTAGTTAGTGGATCCTTATGGCCTAATGGCTTATAGCACTGAAAAGCTTGTCCAACAAGCTATCTAAATCATCAAAGAAAAGAGAGTTTGAAACACAATTAAGCTGTTTAAAAGGCTTATTAAAATGGCTGTAACACTTAGTGTTTAGTTTTTTTGGTTTTTGTAAAGACAAAAAGGGGCTTATTGCAGTCCTATTTTAAGCTAGTAAATAAGCTTTAAAAACTAAATTAAGCTAAAACTTATTAAGCCCTATACCTAATGAACACTTAAGACTAACAATAAGCTAATGAAATAAGCTGGAAAGCAATTGAAAAAGAGGTAAGTACATACTGACCATAATCAGTATGTACTGACTTGGTTTTTTGAAAGTTGGTGATTTTAAGCCCTAAAATTAAGGTAGATTAAGCTAATTAAAATCCTCAAAAGGTAAAAGCAAATCAAGCATTATACCTAATAAGCCTATACTATCAATTTCAGACCTTCAAACACACTTAATCTACCCTAAATTTTCTTATGAAATCAGGACATTGAACTTTTGAAAACGGGACTAGGAAACTTAGACAGATTTAAACTAAAGACAAAGAATAATTGAACACTTTATTCAAAACCATTTCTACTGTATTCTTAGACTCAAACAAGAGTATAAATGACACTAAACAACACTTAAACAAAATCTAATCAAATAAGCTAAGTTATCAAACAATATGACCACAGATTAAAACTAAGGTTGCTATAAACCTAAATTTTGAGATTTAACCTTTTAAAAACTTAAAACTACTGACTAATAGACTAATAAAAAGCTAAATTAACTTGATTAAGAGGCTAAAATAGGCATAGGCAGCACTAACAAAGGTTAGTGCTGCTGAGCCAAACACCCCTTTAAAAACTGAAAAGTTCTTTTATTCTTAAAACATATTTCAAAAAGCATTCAAACATGAAAACAGATCAAGCGTTAGGCATATAAGAGACAAATAAGCAAACATTTAAGCGAAATAAGCACTTATTTATGAGATAAGCTAATGAGCAGTTCTGACTAAAATTAGTCATAACACATAAAATTTTAAACTAAGCTATGCATAAACTTTAAACTAAGTATATTAAACCACTTAAGGACAAAATAAGCAATATAAGCAGAAATAAGTAGGCAAAAAGCAGACAATAAGCATGATAAGCTTAAACAAGAAATAAAGCTAAAAATGGTAAAAGGAGTGTGTACCTCAACCCCATGCTCAAAACAAGAGTTATTAATGTCCTAATAAGCTCTAGTATCCTACCTAGCTTATAAATAAGCAATCTAAAAACCCTATAAGCTCTTCCAAGGCTAGCTTATCTTCCAATGGCTAAAAATCTAAATTTAGATTCCAATGACACATAAAACTCACAAAAACTATGGGACAAGCTTATATTAGTAAAACAAGTTCTAAAGGCTTATAAGAGCTTATAGAAATGACTTACAAACATGCATAAAGATTAAAAGAGACAGATTTGTATAAGCGTAAAAACTAAAATTTTCATTAAACATAAAAGGATTACAAAGCTTAAAAGTTTAAATGACAAAATTTAAAAGACTTAAAAACATAAATTTAAAACATTAAAAAGTAAATTACACTACTGCTAAGTTACATCCAAAACTGAAATAAGCTAGTCTATTTATAGCCGAATTCTAGCTAGCACTTGTGCTTGTTGTGTTTGTTGTATGAGGAGCTTCAAATCTTCCATCTCAGCCATTAAAAATTCTTGGTTACCAAGCAAACTCATCTTAACCCTTGAATTTGGTCCTTGTTCATCATCCAATCAAGAATGAGGGGATTGCCAACATGGTTTGGAGTTTTGTGTTGTGGGGTTCGTTTGGGGTTTTGGGAAAGGAGGGAAAGGGACGTGAGAGGTTAGGGGTGGTGAATAGTGTCAAAAGGGCTTTGGCGGGAAAAGGGATTTGGTATACTGTGTGTTTAATTTAGTAATGGGGTTATGAAAAAGGGATGTGGGGTGTAATTGGTTTTGGGGAATAAGGGGTGAAAATGCTAACGATTGTTAGCTCTGTTTCCGTTAAGGACTGGCACCGTTAATCCTTTTGGACTAGCAGTGCTAGTCCCTAAGGACTAATGATGCAAACGGGTAAAGGGTTTTGGGGCTAACAGGCAGTTAAATGTGATTTGGGCTTATTTGTTTGGTTTTGGGACGGTTAAGGGTTTTGGACTTTTAAGGGTTTTTGGACCATAAAACTTATAAGTTTTATAAATGATGTCTTAATGGGCTGATCCGGCCCATTAAATGGGTGCGGGTTGGCCCATTAAGTATTTCTTTGGTTTCGGCTTCGTCTTGACTTGTTGACTTTTATGGTTAACTTTTTGCCTTCGATGCTCTTTCCAATCCCGTGCTTGGTTTTATCGGTTTTGGCTTCATTTTTGTCCTTTAGTGAATATCTAGTACATGTACAGTAAATAACACAAAACAAGCATATATTTGGCATTTTATGTCTGTTTTTGGTCATTTGGGGTCGTTTTATTAGGTAAAAAGTATGTGTAATTAGTGATCGTCACTGAAACAAGTGTAAGACTAGCTCTTTACCTAAAAGATGCTAAAAGAATATATTGTCTACCCACTGCTATCATTTTTGTAGAACTAGAAAGAATGGGGTATGAAAACCTTTCACATAAGCTTACTTTTTACAAAGCATTCTTTTCTCCTCAGTGGAAGTTTTTAATTCATACAATTCTACAATGCCTTAATGCCATAAGACAGACAGCCTGGAATGAATTCAGTAGTACATGGCCTTCTGCTATTATCTGTCCTTGCCACAAACTAAAATATTTAACTTTTCGAAGTACAGTTTTATTTAACAATAATGTAAGAACATAAGAATGTAGGGTATGAATTTTAATGTAGCCAAGGTTTGTGCAAGTGTTTCCTCCATAGATAAACAAGAAGTTTCGATGGAATGTCAAACATAAAGAGACTATGTTAACCGATCTTTTAACGCCGAACGCTTACCCCCTACCCAAGCACCCATTACCACCGACTACCATGTACAACCACCACGCACCCAAACCCCCCAAGCACCCTCCCATACCAAGAAGATTTTTGCTAACATGAAGAGGGAAGGAAAGGGATTTTCTGGTAGGATCACACCTTTATTTTAAACTGTGATAGTTTAAGCTCCTGAAGAAGTGGGTGAAGGGTCAGCAGTTCCTACTGATACCCATCACACTACTACTCAACCATCTACATCAAGACCTCAAAAGAAACAATCAAGAAGGAAACAGAGGAAGGACATTGGTCCTACAGAGCCTATCACTGATGAGGTTACCAATGAGGAGCATGTGTCTACCCCTTCATATGATCCATCTCAAAGTGGTGAGGATAGAATGCAACTTAATGAATTGATGGACCTTTGTGCGAAACTGTCTGATAGGGTTCTTGCCCTAGAAAATACAAATACTTCTCAAGCTACAAAGAGTGTTACATTGAAGGAGAGTGTTAAGAAGTTGGAGAAGAAAAGGAGGTCCAAAACATACAAGCCTAGAAGACTGCACAAGGTTGGTTTGTCAAGAAGAATCGAATCCTCTGATGATGTTAGTTTGGGTACTCAGGAGGATGCTAATGAATTGATGGACCTTTATGCCAAACTGTCGGATAGGGTTCTTACCCTAGAAAATACCAATACTTCTCAAGTGGCAGAGATTGTTACATTGAAGGAGAGTGTTAAGAAGCTGGAGAAGAAAAGGAGGTCCAAAACATACAAGCCTAAAAGACTATACAAGGTTGGTTTGTCAAGAAGAACCTCTGATGATGCTAGTTTGGGTGCTCAGGAGGATGCATCCAAACAGGGGAGGAAAATAGCTGATCTTGATGCTGATACAGAGGTGACCTTGAATGATGAGACTCAAGGGAGAAATGATGAAGACGTGATGTTTGATACTTGACATAATGTATTGCTTTCATTATTCATTGATAACTTTTAGGATTACGGAACAAAAAGCACAAAAAGTGTCCAAATGAATAAATTCATCGTCCCCGACTTTCACCTCTCCAAGCCAAGCTTAAAAACAAGATCATTGTAAAATACAAGTTATGATGCTAACACTACTCATAAAAGCTAATTGTGTACTTACTTTTCCTTCCTTATTCCTAATTTCCTCTAAGGATCTTATTATTATTATTGGTGACAAATAAATTATGTCCTTATTAATAAAGTAAACCCGGTTTAGACCATTAATAGTTTGAAATCCTTTCCTAAAGAGACGATGTGGTGAAAATAAGATACGATAAGGGTACTAATTCACAGGATTTAGGGTTATCATTTTAGTTTTTCATCCGAAACAACTCAACTACGAGTCCAGAGACGGAGGCTTTATTTAGATAACCCCGGAGTCAAAATTTGGCTTTATTCTTCTTATTATTATTATTATAGCAACATTATTAAACATCGGTCCTTTAGAAGGCTGCAACATCGGTTGTGAGCCGGCAAGATGCAGCAAACATATTTCGACCTCGGTAATTTCCTCGACCTTTTAGAAGGCTGCAACATCGGTTGTGAGCCGGCAAGATGCAGCAAACTTTTATCAGTCTCGGATTATTATTACTATGTGCCTTATTTAGAAGACTGCCACATCGGTTGTGAGCCGGCAAGAGGCAGTAAACTTTTATCAGCCCACAGTTTTTATTATTATTATTATTACCTCCACCCTTTAAACGACTGTCACATCGGTATGCGAGCCGACCATGATCCAGAAGTCTTATTTCGGCTTCGGTTTATTTCATAATTATTATTATTATAGCCAAATTTCAAGTCCTGTGGTCTTTTAACAACTGCCACATCGGTATGCGAGCCGACCATGGTCCAGGAGTCTATTTCCCCACAACACTGACAAAACCTCGATGTGTACCTTACTTTCACCAGAAGGAATCTCTACGAAGTGATCTAAACTAAGAATCGTAAAAACCAAAGAAACTTTATTTATTCAACAATTATATAACATTTATTAAGTTGAGCAAAAGCCACAATTAACACTTATGAGCCTTAAAGAAATCCAACTATTCTATGTTTAGCATCAAAACTTATACTCTACTCTATCATCTCTTGTTCTTCACAATTTAAAATTTCTAATAAAGAAACTCGTGAATACTTAGCCTAGCGAATTAAGATCGACACTTTAACAAGTCACATGGACTGGCAACAATCTTAACTCAAATAAATCGATCTACTCATATTTAAAATCAATTATGGG
The DNA here is from genome assembly GCA_026074375.1 of Tanacetum coccineum. Lineage (NCBI taxonomy): Eukaryota > Viridiplantae > Streptophyta > Magnoliopsida > Asterales > Asteraceae > Tanacetum > Tanacetum coccineum. The sequence goes on from BQNB010113449.1 coordinate 19,709, forward strand.
AACTTGAAAAGTCTTGACTTTTCTAATCTAGACTTGCTTTTTATAGCTCCTTGTATAAAAGATTAGCAAAAATCAATCTACAATTAACAAGATATTAAGACTTAAAAATTTAAAATTTTTGTGTGAAAACGGGGTACTTCTCACCAACGGAAAACCTACATTCGTGTCAACTATTTATTTATTTTTATTTTTTTATATATGAACAATAAACTAGATATTAAGACTTAAAAATTTAAATTTTTTGTGGGAAAACGGGGTACGTGAGAACAACGGGCAAAGGTAGGTAAGATCATATCGAAGATATACTACCCCATACTAAAATTAAACATTGTCCTCAATGTTTCCTAGTCTAAGACTTAAAAACCCCATACTAGAACTCAAAAAGTCGAATGCATAATCCAAGCGTGGAAAAAGTATCACAAAAATCTTAAGCCGTTTATCAAGTATGCTAAAAGATAAATGTTAGTCGATAATAATCTAGGATATCAGATTTCCCCAAACTAATGGCAAGCAAAGGCTAGGAAGCTCGAGTGGACCGGGACAAAACACCAAACACGAGAGTCTTTAGAAAATTTTGGGTCAATCCTACAAAAAATCACAAGCACAAACAACAAGAATCAGAAGAGTACAAGCCTCCTCACATTACATTAGAAATAAAAGAGAAGAAAAATAGATAAGCATGGGGTGCCTCCTACGAAGCACTTTGTTTTTGGTAACCGAGTCACATAGCTTGACTCGATCCCCGAATTCATTCGTCCTTGGAGATGAAACATGTGGAAGAACAAACTTCCATTGAACATTTAATTGCCACCTGCTCTTGAGAAGAAAAATGAAAAGCAAAGATGCCGGGATCAAAAATGGTGTCTTCACTCCCGAAGGGGAAAAGAAAGATCACATGATGAGTAAAAAGGATTTAGACAACCATTGTGAAGAAAAGATAATGGTGGTCCTTGGATGATAATCTCACATATGATGGAGAAAAAGTTTTCTCCCAGATCCCGGGATCAAAAACTTTAACCATATTTTCCAAAGTATCAAGTTCGGATTCATCCTTAAAGCATTGTGGTTCATGACGAATAACACCTCGGGAAAGAGATTATGGGTGGTGTCATCACTAAGCAAACTCTTAAGATAGAATACGTCTCCTTCTGAGTTATATTAACCTTCCTCAATTTTAGTTGAAACTTCAATAGCTAGAAAAGTATCGATCTCATCAATATTGCCTCCTGGATCGAAACACTCATCATCATCGAAAAGAGGCGTGTTAAGTAAAACTGGCTCATCAAAATTAGAAACACCGGAGTCCTTGCTCTCAACATCCTCTAACATCTCTTTAAAAAGAGGATTAATGTTACTGGAATTGTAATTGTCATCAAATTCAAAAAGAGGGTTTGAATAATCTTGAAAATTTTCTTCTTGAACATCCTCCTTAAGAAATGATTCGTCATCATCGTCATCTCCCGGTGGAGGTAAGCAAGCTGGAGCAGGTTCGTCGGTGAACCTCTCAGAATTAGGATCAATCGTAATCGTAGGTGAAAAATTTGTTAATGGATCATCGTTAAGCAACAATTCAATTTCTCTAAGTTCGGCTTCAACATCAACATCCTTATTTCCCGGTGGAAATGGGTCAAGAAGAGCGAGTTCATCGGCGAACTCCTCAAGAAGAGAATCTCTAGTCTCAAAAGATGTGAGACTAGGACGAGAATTAGAAAGCGGAGTGGTACTGCTACTCAAGAAATGATTTGAATTTTTCAATCTTAAAACTTCTCCAACACTATCCTCGCATGAAACATCAATGAAATTAATCATTTTAATCGACTTGTTTGCATGCTTTTGAGGGTGCTTATTGACATGAAAAATTAATCGTTCATCCCCGTTCCTTAAGATAAACTCTCCTTCGTACACATCAATTAAGGCACGGCTGGTCCTCAAAAAGGATCTTTTAAAAATGAGAGGAACTCAAGGATCGGCTTCAAAATCAACAACAACAAAATCGGTAGGAAAGTGAAAACTCCCAACTTTGACAAAAACATCTTTGGCGACTCCTTTAGGACGAGTTATGGATCTATCCACTAACTCTAAAGTCATTCGAGTTGGTGTAAGTTTGGGTAGGGAAAGCTTTTTCTAAATGGAAAGGGGCATAAGATTTATGCTCGCGCCAAGATCAGCCAAAGCGTGACATACATCCATTCCTGGGAAATTACATGGTATAAGAAACTTGTCGGGAT
>BQNB010113450.1:1893-21936 GCA_026074375.1 Tanacetum coccineum
GTTTCGAGCTCGTGGGGCATTTCTATATGTTTCGTTTGGCTACCTATTTCGTTTGACTGCCTATTTCGTTTGGCTACCCATTCTGTTAAGCTCTTATGATATGAGATCTTTGTTACTCAGGTTATAGTGATTCTATTTCGTTTACCTACGCATACTTGATCTATATGTTTTGTTTATATCTGTTCACTAAGCTTTTTAGCTCAGCCGCATTTCTTTTCCTCGTGACAGGTAACCAAAGGAAGTTGGGATACAAGTAAAGAGTGCACAGGAGCTCACATTGGACCATCCTGAGGAACTAGCATACCATATCTATACTAGAATCTGTTTAGCTAAGGGATTTCAGATTTAATGTTTGTTTGGATATTTTGCCAAACCATTGTATTAGTAAGTCTTCCCCTTGCGTTTATTGATGCCATAAGTGTGACATTTGACCCGTTCTTGGGTGGGGTGTTACAGTTTTTGTATTATGACACAGATGATGGTGTTAGCATTAGTGGAAAGAAAGAGGATATTGAGACCTAGTTTAATATTGAAGAGGTAGATCAAGACATAGATGTTGAATGGCAAGATGGTACATACCATTTAGTTGATGAACCTGAAGAGATTAGTGACATGTTCGTTGAACTTGATCAAGCAATGGATGAACTAGATCAAGTAATTAAAGATGAATATGTAACATACTTGTTTGATGTTTATGATCAAATAATTGATGATGAAGGGGATGTGGTTCCAGTTGAGGTGGTAGCTGAAGTAATGGTTTCAGAAGAGGCAGTTGATGGTGATGATGGTAGGGATGGCAAAAAACCCGAACCCAATAGGGAAACCCGAAACCAAAAGTTTTTTAGGCAGGGTGAGGAATGCTTATCGGGTTACGAGGTGGGTTTTGGGGCACTAATGAGGATTTTTATTGGGTTTAGGGCGGGGACGAGGCACAAGATCCCCAACCCGCCCCGCCCCTAAAGTATATATACATATATTTATATATTGTTATGTTAGTATTTACATAATAAAACTAGTATTATTAATTTTTTGTTGTTTTGTATCTTAGCAAGATTGTAAGTTTTGATTAGGAAAAACTTCTTTTGTGTAATGTTCTTAAAAGAAGTTTGATTTTTAACGTGGTGTTATCCCTAAATTAATCCTTTCACAACTAATAAGCAAACCCGAATAAGCCCTAAATAAGCTCTTATTGAGCCGACTATATGAAAGAAAAGAAAGGAAGAAAAGAAAACTAGAAATATTAGATTAGAGAGAGAATGGTGAGTTACAAAATGAGAAATGTGTAACCAACACCCTCTCCATATGAGGAGAGGGTTTCTTTTATACCCCTAGCCATCTAGTTGGCGTGTGGGCTTTTCTACTTGGGTCGGGCTTGGCTAAACTTGGGCTTTTAGCCCGAAACACGGACAACATTAGATTACAATCCAAGCCCGTTGAACCCGACTAGCCTATTACAGTACAAGACCTAGTTTGACTTTATAAGACCGATAACATTCTTGTTTGACTTAATATAATTAAGGCTAACAATCTCCCCCAATGTTGAGGTCTCTTTCTTCAAACTCCTCCGTACCACCGATAACATTCTTGTAGGAGTTTGATTTATTCTATCATTGTCTCCCCTGACGTTGAAGATATGACTTTTGACGTTTATGCTTTGCCTTGTTTTGGTCTTGTCTTGTTTGTAATGGCTTTGTTCATTCATTCTTTGTGATCTTGATCTTGAGCCTTTATCTTTTGAGTTTGAGTTCTTGAGATCGTTATCTTGCATCATCTCCTTGACTTAAATCATCTTGATTTGACTTCCTTGATCAACTTGTGCTCTTGACCAACATGCTCATACTTGTTACATTCTTGTTTGACATATGTGATTATAAGTCTAACAATCTTCCCCTATTAACGATTCTTTATTTGACTTTGAGGCTCTTTGATGGTGGGGAAGTTTAGAATCAACGATCTTGATGTTGAACGATTGACTTTGAAAGCATGAGTATGAGCATGTGGTTTATGAATTCGAATTCGCTGGAATGAGGCTGCAACACCGTCGTCTAAACATGAAATAAGACAGTTAGCAATAAAAGATGAATATGGCTTTGTCATTCAAACTTGACTTCGGGTTGCATTAACCTCCGATTTCCCATTATAGTATAAATAATTATACCTGTGGATCAGTAGGATTCAAAGAATCTCCTTGACAGGGTTTCCAGCTCAAAGCGTAGGATCTTCTAACACAGATGTATTAGATTCACCAATGCTTGCTAGTTCTCATTACCGAAACGTCACAAAGGGTCAGACAACACGTTAAGAGTGAATCAGATAGTTTTCTACTTTCTGATAAAGTCGTCAATTCAATTACTGGACCAAATCGATATCCATTTGCACAATACTGATTCATATAGAATCTTGCAAGTCACCTACCAAGAGCTTGTTTGATGTTGGCTCAAGCAGGATTTCCATCTTCACTGTGAATACTTAAGTATCACTCAGATGTTCTGGCAAGATCTCAAAGATAATGCGTAGGACTCTTTGTACATACAAGTGACTTTATGTGTTCAAACAAGTGTATTTTTGACAAATTTGTCCTAATGAGGATTTATAATTGTCTATTCTAGGCTCTAGACTCGATTATGTGCACATTTTAGGGGGGGTTAGTAATCGGAGGCTGGAGCAGACTGCCACCTATTCAATATCAACAATCTCGGAGTGAGATGTCAATAGATAACGTGTGTATCTCCGTGACAAATGAGACAAGTTTCTTTTGAGAGAAACCCGAATGGCTGGGAAGGGTTGTGCATTGCATCACTGGGTCCATGATGTCGTCTTCAATATCAACAAACCCTCAATCTTTGTGATTTGATAGAATATGAAATTGTACCCGCGTGTTTTCTTCATGCCTAAGGTGTATGGAGGGCTTCTTTCTTTTCACCCTTTATCCATACATTTCTTTTTAATTCTTCAACCCCTTCAATGCTTACCAAGACGTCATTACTAACACCTTGTTGTGATTGTTCCAGTGTTAGCTCAATCTTAGTCGGCATTTTTCCCTTATACACATTCATCTCCAATCATACCTAAGGACTGCTATTTCTAACTATGGAGTGTCCTTGGGTAGATCCCTCCGGTTCTGGTTGGATCGTAGGACTTATACCTAACCTAACCACCTTATGACTTCAGAATCGTCGTGAAATTAATAGGTTGTTGGGTATAAAGATCGAACCATAAAACCATTTTCTGACATTGTTATTTTCAAATACTCCCCCTACACATGTGCTCCGAGATTCGAAATTAGTTAGCACATGAAGGAAAGAGTTGCACTTAGAGTCTTAAAGATCACATTCTCCTATATCATATTTTAATTACAATTTTCTCCCCTTATTTTAAATAATAAAACACTTAGTATTTGAAATACCAATTGATTAAAATTTGACATGAAAAATTCCATGGGGAGAAAAATTATACCACGATATTGCATGAATTCAGATTCTGATAGCTCCCCTTCAACAGTATATGTGGGATACCAATATTTATTAAAACTTGACATTGGAATGAAAAATTGATATGACACCACAAAATGTTGAAGACGGAGTGAGATGCCTTAGTGAACAATGTATATTAATAATTGACATTTAAGTTTCCCATATATTTAATTTCAACAAGATGTGTTTGGATACATAAATTTGACATTTATGAGATGTACCCAACACATTAAAAGGCTTTGTTTTTTAAAAACCTCCCCCTCAGAAATTGATTCACTAAATTAGACATTCAAACGAACACAATTTCTTTGAAAATTTAGTCGAGGAAGGGAGTGTTGAACACACAATTTTAACAAATACCACTTTTTATGGAAAAATACCACAAATTATATTGTATACAATTTAGATATTGAAAGTCTTTTGAAAAATAGGTGTACACAACGATTTAAAAACACATGATAGAAGACTTCTCTTCTATTTTAGAGTAAGCGCACTGAGGCGTACACTTCCCTATTACATTCGAGACCGAGTTATGCACTGAAATGTACATAAGAAATAGAGAAAAATTTAGAAATGACATGTTTGAAATCATCGAAACTCTCGCTCGAACTTCATTTTACACGCCCGAGACCCGATGTGTAATCAACATTTCAAGGTACGTAAATGTTATCGATTCCAAATACATGTCAAAAGATTTTTTTTTTTTAAGGTTTTATATTTATGTATTTTCTTTGTTGGTTTTAAATACTTTTGTATTTCCTTTTTTCAAAAATTTTATAAGAAAAAAATACAGAAGAAAAAAAATATTACAATTCGAAAGTATCATCAGCAGTGACAGTTTGTAGCAAAGTTGAAGTGGATGAAAGTATAAATCAGGATTGTTGAACTTTATTTATGCATCAGTATAGTGAACAGCGGAAGACTTAAAAACAACTTGAATTTTCTCCATTGAAATATTCGTCGAACAAAGGATCGAATAGCAAATCCAGCTCATTTGACGTTGTTACTGTCTCAGCTGCTTGATGCCTTCTGTACGACACTGTGGTGCGAGGGCCTGAATACGTTTTGTTCAAACCGTCCGTATGACATTGAGGTTCGAGGCTTGTGACTGTTGTGATCAAACGTCATTTGACATTGAGGATTGAGGCCTGAACTGTTGTGAACAGACGTCATTTGATGTAGTTCATCTTTTGTAAACCATCTGCACATGGTATTCTGAGATATCATCTTTTTCACAACCATACTCTGAGATATCCTGCTAATACCATGTATAATGCACCTGCACTTAAGTCAATTCTTTGTTGCTTTTTGACCATTGAGAGATGTACCTGCACTTAAATCCAGAGTTTGTTTGCATGCATGAATATTTAGGATATCTACATTTGAACCATGTGGGGGTTCACTGTCAACCTTGTATGTGGCAATAGTTTGAATACCAAAAAGAACTTCTCGACCTGTCTCGGAAGTCGATAAACATTATACGTAACTAGAAATGTGGGATTAACATCGACAAGCGTGCGTGTAAAATGAAGTTTCGAACAGAGTTTCAAAATCTTTCAAAACATGTCATTTCTAAATTTGTTCTCATGACTTATGTACAATTCAAGTGCATAAATCGTCCCTGGAATGTAAATAGGGTAGTGTACGCTCCAGTGCGCTTACTCTAAAATATAGAAGAGAAGTCTTATATCATGTGTTTTAAAAATCGTTGAACACAATTTTTTCAAAAAGAACTTTTCAATGTCAAATTGTCTACAATATAATTTGTGGTATTTTTCCTAAAAAGTGGTATTTGTTATAATTGTGTGTTCAACACACCCCCATTCCTCGAAAATTTTCAAAGAACTTGTAGTACCAGTAGAATGTCACTTTATGCTGAAAACAATTCATAGGGGGATGCTTTTATAAAAACAAAGCCTTTTAATGTGTTGATACATCTCATAAATGTCAATTTTATATATCCAAACATATTTTGTGAAATAAAAATATGGAAACTTAATGTTAATTAATAATATACATTGTTCACTAAGGCATCTCACTCCGTCTTCAACATTTTTGTGGTGTCATATCAATTTTTTATTCCAATGTCAAGTTTAATAAATATTGGTTCCACATGAACTGTTGAAGGGGAGCTATCAGAATCTTAATTCTGAATATTCAATGGTATAATTTTTCTCCCCGTGGAATTTTTCATGTCAAATTTTAATCAATTGTTATTTCAAATACCAAATTGTTTTAATTATTTAAAAAGGAGAAAATGTGATTAAAATGTGATATATAACAATGTGATCTTTAAAGACTCTAAGTGCAACTCTTTCCTTCATGTGCAAAACAATTTTGAATCTCGAGCACATGTGTAGGGGGAGTATTTGCAAAAAACAATGTCCAAAAAATGGTTTATGTTCGATCTTTATACCCAACAACCTATTAATTTCACGAGCGATTCTGAAGTCATAAGGTGGTTAGGTTAGGTATTAGTCCTATGATCCAACCAGAACCGGAGGGATCTACCCAAGGACACTCCATAGTTAGAAATATCAGTCCTTAGGTATGGATTGAGAAGAATTGTATAAGGAAAAATGCCCGACTAAGATTTGAGCAACACTGGAACAATCCAACAAGGTGGTTAGTAATGACATCTTGGTAAACATTAAAGGGGTTGAAGAATGAAAAAGAAATGTATGATAAAAGGGTGAAAAGAAAGAAGCCATCCTTAACACCTTAGGCAGAAACCGGTCATACATAATCTATCAAAATCCAATGATGATTGTGATATGAAGACGAGTTTAATGCACTGAAAAGTACATAAGTCATTAGAAAAATATAGAAATGACATTTTTGAAAGCATTTGAAACTCTTGCTCGAACTTCATTTACACGCCCGTGTCGATGTTAATCAACATTTCTAGGTACGTAAATGTTATCGATTCCAAGAGACATGTCGAGAAGATTCTTTTTGGTATTTTTGAAATTTTTCTGATTTTATATTTTGTTTTTCTAGGTTTTTATATTTTACCTATTTCTTTTTTTCAAAATTTTTATAAAATCAAAAAATAAAAGAAGAATAAAATTAGGTACAAATGATGTTTGATGTATCCAGCAGATTCATTTTGCCAAACCTCCAGTTCATCTGGAGCAAACATTCTCATACCGAGATCGTCTCTGACAAGATACTTAAACCTATCTCCCGTATAAAGCTTTAAGTAAAACAGGTCAGCTAACAGGTATTCAGTTCCGACAAAGAATAATTCAACAATACCCTTTTCAACCTATTCTTTATGAAGTGATATCTGACATCAATGTGCTCGGTACGGGAATGCTGGACTGGATTGCACGAAGATGCTAGGCTGCCTTTGAGTCACAATACATATGTATTTTATCAAGTGGAAAGCCCATAATCTGTGAGCTGAGTTCCTCATACCATAGAACATGTGCTGCAGCACGAGATAAATGAACACAATCTCTGCTTCTGCTGAAGACATAGAAGATGCAGTCCTTCTTTTTGGATGACCAGTCTGACTAACTTAATCACCACCTAGAAATTGTATGCCACCAGATGTTGCTCTTACGAGAATCAGACAGCCCCAAGAATACGAATCTGAAAAAGCAGTAGTCGAAACCGGTCGGTCCTTTACGGTATACCAGAGACCCAGTGTAATGGAGGATCTTTAAGTACGAGTAAGATCCGTTTAACCGCAGTGAGATGTTTCTCAGTCGGTTTCACTTGATAGCGAGCACAATAACATGTTGCATTGTACAATGTCTGGGTCTACTATGCTGTTGAATACATGAGTGGCTCCCGACCATAACTCCTATATTCGTTTGGTCGACCGGAGTACCAACTCAAGACAGCAGTCAAGGTGTTTTAATATCCATTGGTGTAGCCAATGCTATCACATTAGGCATACCATGATTTTTAAGTATCTCTTAAGCATACTTAGCTTGGTTTATAAAAATACCATGAAGGGATTGGTGGATCGTATTCACTAAAAAGACTTATTCAGCTCCCCCATCATAGACAATATCAAACTTGCTGTGGCATTATTTTCCAAATCATTTTGAAATGTTTTGGGTTCGTCAGAACCAAATTTGTCATCAACGTAGAATTTGCACAAGCAATATATCCTTCCCAATTTTAGTTATGAACAGAGCTGATCAAAAGAACCTTTTTGAGAATCCTTCTGATACTAGAAGTTGGAGAGTTCATCATATACCACGCTCATTGGTGCTTGGTTTGAGACCATATAAAGCTTTCTCGAGACGGAAAACTATTGTCAGGATTGATATGGGTCAACAAAATCCAACTGGTTGTTTACGTACACTTTCTTTCCTTTAAGGTCCGTAAAGAAATGTTGTTTTAACGTCCATTTGGTATACTGTAAATGATTTTGTGTGCAGCATATGCAATGAACAACCGTACAGCTTCCAACCGAGCAACTGGTGCAAATGACTCTTCGAAATCAATTCCTTCCTTTTGAGCATATCGCCATAGCCACAAGACTAAATTGTTTGCGAATGACATTATTAGTACCTCATCACGTATTGTTTGTTCCAGAGCACTTTAAGTTTAAAGACATTTTTCGCAAAGAGGTCTGTCGGACTAATTCCCATACATCTAATCGATCAAACTGATGAATTTCTTCCTGCATTGATACAATCCATGCAGTAACAGCCATGCTTCTTTGATGTATCTTTGGTTCGTTCGTATCACGGTGAGTGCGAACATACAACATCTCGCCATCTGTTTCAAAGCTGACGTCGTTTCTAACTGATTGAGAAGGATTTCCAATGACTTGTTCTAATGGATGATCTTTTGTCCAACGTTGTGTAGAAGGATGGTGTTGATAGAAAGTATGCATGTTTGACGAATCAACATGACGAGACGATGTCTCCCCTTGTTCTTGTACCGGTGTACTGAAGATGGTGATAAATCAACGTCGTCAAATTGTGCATTTCTGTATATGGTTTACTGCTTGATAATGTTCTCAGGTGCAAGTGACAGTTGGATACTTGAGTTTAGAGTTTGATGAGTTGAAAGAATTTCAAATGGAAGAGGAATCTGCAACTTCGGTTGTTGTAGATGTGAGTTGTGTTTATGTTAGTTGACTTTAGATCGGGATTTCAACATCAATGTTACACGAAAGAACTTTGCACAACAGGATACATCCATTGAGTAATTCACGAACATCAGACTATATAGCATTTCCAGCTTCATATGACGTTGGTTACTATCTCAAACAACTTGAGGTAACATTTGTCTTGACTTTGTGGACCGGGACTTACACTGTCTTGTTAGTACCGATTGTTGAACATTGTGGACGGGGTCAGAACTAGACGTGATCTGACGCCATTGAGGCATATCGCAAAGTTAACAGAGTTTTTTCAACTATCATTCTTGGTTCTCACTTGTTAAATTACCTTGCAAGCCTTTGGACTGAGTAGAATTACCAACAAAAATACATGCATCACCTTTTCCCTTCGATTTTATCAGATTTCAACCAACTCTGACGATGACAAAGAAACCAAAGATGTGAAAAGAACTTGTCTGACGGTTTCCCGGCATTGATGATATGGATAAGGTGTATTCTCATCTTACGAGAATTACAAGTGAAATCGGTTTTGAGTAAAAGGCCATGCTGTTTGCAATTGCTTCAGCCCAGAAGAACAAAGGAACTTTAGCGGCGCTTAGCATTGTTCGAGCAGCCTCAACAAGAGTACGGTTCCATCTTTCGACAATGCCGTTTTGTTCAGGTGTTCGAGCAGTTGACGTTTCGTGTCTTATTCCCTCTTTTGCAAAGTATGCATGAAGAGTTTTATTAAGAAATTCTGTGCCTTTGTCAGTTCGAACTGTTGTAACTTGAGCATGAAGTCCTCTTTGGACAAGTGTGAGGAAATCAATGAGAACTCCAGGTGTTTCATCTTTGGACCTCAAAGAATAGAAGTGCAAGTATATCGGAGTAAGTCATCAACAATTGTGCACGAGAACATATTTCTTTCCATTAATGCTTTCTACCCGCATGGGACCACATAAGTCAATGTGTAGAAGTTGTAACCGTCTTTTGGAGCTCGATGTAGTCTTTGTGTGAAAAGACTTTCTATTGCTTTGCCCCAGCTACAAGAAGAACAAAAGATGATCTTTGATGAATTTTAATTTTGGAAGGCCATTCACAATATTATTCTTTGAAAGCAAGTTGATGGTGTCGAAGTTTAAATGAGATAGACGACGATGCCATAACCATGCTTGAGACGATGTTGCTTTAGCCATTAAGCAAATTGGATTGGGAGTTGTTGAGTCTTGCAGAGTAATGGAATACAAATCTGTGCCACGAGAACCTGTGAGAAGATCATTTCCCTTCAAATCACGGATATAACATGTAGACTTCCGAAAAGCAACTTCCAAATGCGTCATCACAGAATGTGACCAAGCGAAGAATAAAATTGTGGGATTTAGCCTTCGACTAAAAAACCCTTTTGAGATAGTAACGTATCCCTTGAACAGATCTCCAATAGCCAATGAAATGTGCAATTTGATCATTTCCAAACTTCACCGTTCTCATAAATTTCTCCACAAAATTAGTTAGAAGTTTAAGATTTCTGGTCATGTGCTTTGAGCTGCAAAAGAATTAGAGGACAATGGAGTATTGGACACAGTGGAACACCTAGGAGTCTTATGTTCCAAAATATTAGCAGTTCTAGATGCATTTCCTAGAGGCATACTAACGTTTGGGTTAACATTTCCTATTTGAGACTTAGGTTTCCAATTGTATTCGGGTGGTGTATACTTAGGATACCACCAACTGCATGTCTTACTAACTTGCTCATAAATCTTCCTAGTTGTGTTTCTAAATTTCTTGACAGTGGAGTCTGTTGCAACGGTTTTCTTACTGGATGTTGCAACAGATTGGTTCCACATATTCCTGGGTTCTCTAGTACTAACAGGCACAGCCATTGGTTGTCTAGTCCTAGAAACACGCCATTGAATAATGTAGACACACAAATCATGATTGTCATATCCCGCACACACTTTCCAAATGTAACACAGACAAGTTAACATTCGAGTCTTATCTTCAAACTGTCATTACACCAGTTACAGACGTTTTTATATGTTGAAAACTTAAACTTCTACGTGGTATTCTACCTCTTGCTCCGTTCCCTTGACTATTTGTTGAGACGAATACACAATCTTCCAGATGATTGTATTCTCTTAGCTGTGTCTGCTAACACTAGTTATTAGGGAATTAACTCCTGTAGAGAAAGACACGCTGTGTTTAGGTTTCCTCATGTCTTGATGCAACAGAGGGTTTTCGAGTGTTGATTAGGCTTTGTGTGCACTTTATACATTCCTGGAGCAATCATATTTGTGTTCTTGACAATTGGCAACAATATTCTGAGGAACATTTTGTGCAGTGACTGGGTTTTGGAAAAATCATTAGACACATTTGTGTGGTAACTGCTTTGATACTTTGAGAAATCTTTCTTTGCAAGACATCTAAAAACTATCTGGTATTTACCTAAAATGGATTGTCTTTGAACTTTTAAAAGCATTCGGGTTGTCGAGATAACCGATGATTTTTCAAACTTAGTTTCACAGATTTCCTTTCATCTTTTCTATGAGTTTCTCAACTCACTTATTCAATTCCTTTAACTTGTAATTTTAGCTTTCAAGTCTGAATTTCCAAATACTGTTCCCGTTCTTTCAGAAATACGTTTGACTGATTATCTTGAAAGATTTGGTCATTTTATCTTTCTTGTGTTGTTTAAATCAAGTTCAAGAGTAATCGCCAATGTTTTCTGAGTGCTTCAAAACTCGTTGACATTGTTCTACTTTTTGAAAGCTCTTTTTCAAGATGTTCACATTTTTCCCAGGTTTCTACGTAATCACATTGCAAATTAGTAAATTCATCCAGATCAGTGTACACACCAAGTATTGCATTCATGTGATCAGCATAGTAATATTCCCTTGAAAGTCGGTCGATTCATCAAAAACGGTTTTTTTGAGTTTCCAGTTGAGATTTGAGAGTGTCTACTTCATTTTCAAGAGAATTAAAGTATCTCAAATCAGCAACCATTTCCTCTTTCAAACACAAGTGAAATTGTTCTAAGTCCGCATTGAGTTTGCTAATTTGGGGGCCAAAATTTCCTTCTATTGTGTTTTGAATGAAAGGATCGATGTTACCAAAACATGTTCTTTGGTAATTGTTTTTGTTTGCAACGTTCGCAACTCCGTCAAAAATCGGTCAAACACTCTTTTTTAATCTTGAAAAAGATCTTTAGAAAGAGCTTTTACACTTGGGATCCCCAAGGAATGGATTCATCCATTCGTTTTCCTAACAAAGTTGTTTGTTTACGAAAAGACTCTTTGGAAAATTCCTTATTAGAAGATGTATGACCCATCTTTGACGTTTTTGGAAAATAGTGTTGTCCAGGCGACTTTTCTCGTTGTGGAACGAACAAATCATAAAGCTTATTCAACTGATCATATATCAAGCAGAAGCGGTCTAGATAAAATTGCTTAATTTTATCGACGGTCTTTTTTCAAGACGAATCCGATTTCGTCATAATCAGGGGCTAACATTAACTCAAGATTATCAAGTAGCCAACCTATATCATACAGCCGAGATTTTCGCTCTTTGAGCTTTTCTTGAGGAACTCAGGTTTTCAAACTCGTTTACAATAACGAGTAAGCATATTCATTGTTGAACAGATTGGCCGTTTTATATACAATATCATTCAAAACTTGACTTTGTTTTCTAGAAGCAATGACTTTATCAAGTCCTTGGCATCACGAGTTTTTGTAAAGCTTCATCTGAGCCTCTTTTGCTTGTGACATTATGGAGATGGTTCTGATGTGCACAAAGCTCCTTTTTCATATCCGAAATCGTTTTTGAATTAAATCATTCTATTTGTTTGTATATGCATAGATTATTTTTCAAAATCGATTTTGTATACATTAAATCCCCTTTAGCTTTTGTACAATAATTTCCACACCTTGACGCCTAATTCACAACATTATACTTATCAGTTCCCCTTGGAACTTCTTAGGTCTTTTGAACATTAACTGATTAGTCTTGGACAGTTCATTGTTTTGCTTCGTTGCAATGGTTATTGATGATTCTAAAACTTTTAATCTAGTTTTGAAATACTCAATTTCACCCTTCAATTTATCAACTAACTCCTTTGTTTGATGATTCCAAACATTTATTATCGGTTTTTTCTGTCATCACTTTCACATTTTAGTTTCTGAATTAAAGAAGCAAGCAAATCACGTTCTTGATCAAGATCATCAGTTTCATCCTGGTCAGTCCTGAAACACTATCAAAACATTATTATATCCAAGGAAATCAATAGTGAAATATTGGTGTGTCACCTTGTTCCGCCAGATATATGTCATTACTAATTTAGTTCACAAGATGTTCCACTTATCTAAAGCAAACACATTATAGTTTTTCATTATTGTTTTGTACCTTAGCATTGCTCATCATCAAAGATTGGTCCAGAATTGTCAACTGAATCTGTGATTACCTCTTGAAGTTGTGCCAAGTACATATAATGTGCTATCAATTCCTATTTCTTCAACTCATCATCAGTATCCATGGCTTCCATCAGCTGTTCTGCATTCAACTGAAACCCCAGCATTCCTCTTGTTTCCACAAAACATCTTTCCTTTGTGATAAGCTCATCCCTTTACTCGTTTTTGGTTTCTGATATTCCCTAAATACACCCCATAGCATTCCCTGCAGTTGTAAACACTGAATCCCAGACTTCTGCAACTACTGGAGTACCTACATTTCCCTGCCCCAGCAACATTAACTGCCCTCTGATTATCATACCCATTTTCATCTGTTGGATTCTTGGAGATTATCTTGAATTAGCTTGTCTGTAGTTTGATGAAGTTCGAAGGGTTGTTGTAGGTTTGTAGATTTTCTTGAACGAGAGAGAGAAATTAAAGCCTGAGTTTGTCAATCTCCTTTCCTTGACATTTCCTTCCCACATCTTCAGTAACCGTAGTAGGTTTTGGATCATAATAGGAGTCAGAAGAGGTAACAAATGCTTTTCCTCTGTTTCTGTAGACTGTTGCGATCTGGTGGAGAATATTGAGTGTTTTGATAGAAGGTTTTGATGATGGTAAACTTGTTGGTTGTTGAGCAACAAGTGCAAGTAGGATTTAGCAGTACGTGCTAGTCCTCAGCTATTATCTACATTGACTTCATACTGTGTTGCTATCATAAGTCATAAACTTGTGATATGAGACAGTCTCAACTCTTGACTCGGCTTAACCAAGTGGTCACAAACCTTTGCCTTCTGGTGTAGTTGAAGTAAAATACTAGGACATTCTCTAGATGATTTGTACATGAACACTGATTTCTGACAATCTCATTCATCATTTTGTAAAACCGTGAGTAAATAAACTAGGATTTAAGTGATCACCTTCCGCGTGATGTGAATTTTTCCAAACACCTAATAGTAAATTGGTTCAAGATCTAGAACATTGATTATTCACCTTGTTTCAACCTTCAATGGTCTTTCCCACATTTCACATGCAAATCCGTACAAGCTCAACTGTGGAGTAGATATCGTTATCAACTCCTGTGAGTATGATCTGAACGGCTTCAGCTTCAGCATTCAGTTGACTCGAAATGTCTTGAGAAACAATCTTAAGTTCTCCATATAACCTCTCTGTAGTGTGTTTCAGAATCTACCTTTCAGCAACTGGAACTAAGTCTCTCAGCCATGATATCGTGTATGGTGGATTTTTGAGGACAGATAGTGGATGAGTTTTCACTGTTAGGGCTTTGTGTCAATGTATCTCTTGATTCGATTTCCACTGAACTAATTACCCGTGCCAACATTGGTGGAAAACGATCTTTGCTACCTGCTTCCTGATAACATTATGAAGACATTTGATGATTGAGTTTTGCAAATTGGTATTTGAATTTGACATTCTGATTAAGTTGTGAATGAAATATCGGATCTAAAGTGTTATGAAAGTGTTTTTGATTGTGGGTTTAAATGAAATTAACGATCAACAGGATTTACAAATCTTAGATTAAAACCGAGAGAAAGAATCTTATCTTCGCGGGATTTTACAATAATCAAGAAGAAACCGTTAATGAATAATAATTGACACTTCAAGTTATGAATTAAAGTTGGTTGTTGGTTTGATGTTGTGTTTGTTGTGTTGAGTAACTGTCCTTTTAGTCGAATTAAAGTGCTAACACAAAATTCCAAAAACTAAAAACGTTAATAACATCATAGAAAACAAGGGTTTTGGGGCTCTCGAAAAATCCGTAACCAGCTTCAAGGGGTGTTACAAGCTTAATCCGTCTCGTTTTCTTCATCGATTTGGAAAAAAAAAAGAGGTCACGGCCTGAAACGGACTTACGATCAAAATTATGCAGTTTTACTGAAACCCTTTTCTTCACACAAGATTTCTAGACAAAACGCAGTGCAATTTGTCAAAACGCAACTATCTTTGATCAAAACGCAGTGAAACTTGGTCAAAACGCAATTGGTCAAAACGCAACGAGTCTTGGTCAAAACGCAACGATTGTTGGTCAAAACGCAACGAATCTTGGTCAAAACGCAACGATTGTTGGTCAAAACGCAACGAGTCTTGGTCAAAACGCAATCAATAAATTAATTGGGCAGAGTAACGTCTAGTCAAAACGCAATGATGGTCTTCAAAACGCAACCTGTTGAGTCAAAACGCAATGACTTTTGTCAAAACGCAACGACTTTTGTCAAAACGCAACGACTTTTGTCAAAACGCAACGACTTTTGTCAAAACGCAATGACTTTTGTCAAAACGCAACGATTTTTTGTCAAAACGCAACGACTTTTGTCAAAACGCAACGACTTTTGTCAAAACGCAATGACTTTTGTCAAAACGCAACGACGAACACTCCTTCAGTTAGGCAAAACGCAGCCAAGAAAAAATCTTCAAACTTTCTTGTAAGCTACGAATGAGTTTAAAACCACTTAGTAATGATGCAAGGAAGTGATCTAAGCCCAAAAGTACAAGTCTTTAACACATTTAACCACGAATCAAAGATCAAAGTTGATTTTTTCTTTATTTCGAACCAAAGAAAAAACAAACCAATAAACCCACGAAATTTAATCACTAAACACCCCTTTAGCTCTGGTACCACATGTTATCCCACTAATTTAATCCATTACACAACAATAATTATACCAAGGTGCTAGAAAATGAGAAGAATCTTAGAGAGAGAAAGTAGAGAGAGAAACAAAGAGAATGTTAGATTAGAGAGAGAAAGGAGGATTACAAGTGAAATGAAAATGTAACCAACACCCTTCACCAAGTGTGGTGAAGGGATATTTATACCCATGCCATGCTAGGTGGCTTATGGGCTTGTAACTTGGGCCGGGCTTGGCATAACTTGGGCTTTGAGCCCGAAACACAGACAATATTAGATTACAATCCAAGCCCGTTGAACCCGACTAGCCTATTACAATACAAGACCTATTTTGACTTTCTAAGACCGATAACATTCTTGTTTGACTTAATATAATTAAGGCTAACATAATTAATCGTCGTAACCTTCCAAAAGTCATAACTTACTCATATTTAATCCGTTTCGCTTGTTCCTTATATGTATGGATTCGTATTTGAAAAGTCTAATCAAATTGTATATTTATAATATGGTTTGGTGACTGTTAGGAACATAACAGTAAGTGAATAGTTTATAATAATACCTTTTTAAAACTTTAAATTATTGAAATCGTATTCAATTGTAAGCTTGTTCGTTTTAATTCGGTTTATAGTGATTCCTATGATTACGTCTTCGTAGATTAAAACCCAATTTAGAAAAATATTTTCCCAACAATATACCTGTCGTAGACATAACTTTATTTTATAAATTTCCTTTTATAAAAATAATAACTTTTTAACTAAAATTTTGTAAATAAGTATCACTTTCATTTTAAATCTGTATATTTTTCGAGTTTCTTACGTCCATGGATCCTTATGATAAGTACTAAATTTAAAAATTTTAATTTAATAAAAAAGAAAAATATTAAAAAAAAAAAAAAAAAAAAAAAAAAAAAAAAGAAAAAAAAAAAATAAAAAAAAGAAAAAAAAAAAAAAAAAAAAAAAAAAAAAGAAAAGAAAAAAAAAAAATTTTATATAAACAAAATCGATGAGCGTCCCCAAGAAAAAGGCAAAACAAGATCAATAACAGTAGAGCATTTGTCATAAAATACTTTTATAAAATCACGTTTTATCTATTTAATTATTGTAAAATTTAAAATTGGTCCATATCTCCTTCGTTATTGCTCGGATATTTTTCAAGTTTCTTATATTCTTACATCCTTGTGATGAGTAATAATTGAATAAAATATAAAATTATAACCCTTAATCACACGAATTCAATCAGTAGGTTATAAAATTCATTAGGGTTTTGTTGATTAATAAACAAGTTTATATAAATCCTTTTCATTTAGCAAACTGTTGTGCACCATCTTTCACCAAGTGGTTATACCATATTTCTCACATAGTAATAATCTTATAAATGTTCCACAATACTGTGTCAAAATGAAATTCATGTCTCATGATATTTTTTATACATAAACTTGTAAATAAACTTTCCAATACAAACTAATTTACAAACTAAACATATAAATTAATTTACACTTAATAGAATGTTTACTTCCATTTTTAAGTATCATTTTCAACCAACAATAATGTAAAATTCGAAGTACATGTGTCTTTGTAATATTCCATAAATCATAAAAATAAACCTAGGTGGTGTTTAACATATATAACAAGTATGTACACATAAGATAATGAGTGAATGGAAATGGAATAACTTTAATAGACCTTATAGAAGAGGTGTGGAATGATGAACACAAGATAAAACCCTAGCCAAGCTTCCAAATCAAAACCCTAATCAAGAAAACCCTAAATATGTTTTCTTGATTAATCCTTGTTAAACCCAAATCCAAGCTTGTAATAACCATGAGTAACCTTACATGATCTTAGAATGAACACTAGAATACTTGAAATGCTTTAGAAAATCAAAGAATATGAAACCCTAGCTTATAAATGTTAGCCGTAGGTTTTGGCTTATTTTTGAGAGAGTATGAGTGTTTTTCTTGTAAATGAGAAAGTGTTTGAGTTTTACATTACATGTGACTTTACTACTATAGCTCTTGGAAGTCCTAGATATCCCTAAAAATCAAGACCATGGGGTGTTAGTGGTTTCAAGTACAAATGCAAAGAGCTCTCCTCCTCTTAAGACCCTTCTATAGTTGAAAATGGTGTTTAGGGTACATGTGATGTGCCAATTTATGGATACATGGGATGAGGTACTAGTGTGTAAGGTTTATAACATGTTAAGGTAAGAGTTAGTGAGTCTTTGCATTTTATTTCTTTGTGTAAACCTCCTAACCGGCCACGAGGCTTATTTGGTTCATAAATAAGTTAATTTTTGTGTATTGGGTATTAAAGTGGGTATTTGTTTTGATATATGATAGTATAGGTGTTTTCCGGTATGCCCGAGATGTCAATTTATTGCGAAACGTAGCGTTTAAAACGTAAACAATAAAAATAAATTGTGAAAAGTTATAAATATACTCTTATAATAATCATTAACACTCAATAAAAGGTTGACTAATACTATTGCTTGACGTAAACTTTTAATTTTTGGTGTTCTTTATCTTGAAGTGATGATTTTTAGTTTTACTGCGCTTAACTATAAGATAATAATTAAAAGCGAACGCGTAAAAACCCTAAAAATAAATAATGAAAATAATTGAGTCGGGAAATGACCTAAAAATGTGAAATGTTACACATCACGACTTTACCCACTTACTGCTTGGCGATATTTTATATACTGGTAGTTTTAGGGATGGCAATGGGTCGGGGAATTTCAGGGATCATGTTTCCCATCCCCATCCCAATCTCAACATCCATCCCCATCCCCGGCCCATACACGACGGGGATAAAAATTTCAATCCCATCCCCGTCTCCATCGGGGACGAGGATCCCCATCGGGGAATCAATGATTTTTTTCGCATGTATAATCAAGTATTTTTGTAATTATCTAACTTCATATATTTTTGCACTTAGCTACCGTAACATCCAACAAAGTATAAGCATTAAAATAGAATTTACGAATTAAGAAATTAAAGATACATAACTTCATAAATCATTTTGCATACTTCGTACATGCATCATGAATTCAAAACTAATTGAAACAAAAGTACAAGTCTAATATAAGTGATTAGCATTAGCAGTTGTGTTTTATAATCAGAAGATAAAAGAGCGGTACAAGCCAAATGATAGAAAACTGTATTAGGCATATCAAATCTAACTAAATGTTGGTTTGTTTGTTTAGTGCAATGAATTCTTATCTCGATGCGGCATATCATTCTTAAGACTTAGGCGGGACATCATCCTAAGACCTAGACACGTTGAATCATGTCACAATTAACGCATCTGCATAAAGCATCCTTTTAGTTTAATTATAATTATCTTAGGGATTAAAGCAATGGTGATCTTGTTAAACCCTAGCCTATCAGGACTTTACCCACTTATTGTTTGACGGTATTTTATATACTAGTAGTTCATTGTTCAAGTCTTTACCAATTAATTAAGAACATACTTGTTGAAACATACGGGTCGCCTGTCGGTCCAACTATGCTCATAATTTAAAGGCAAAGATAGAACATAATTTGTGATCCTATTAGTCCAGTTATATAAAACACGATATGGAGAGCTATCCCAGTATCTAGATTACTTGTTAGGTATCACTAGACCCAGTTGAATGATAGGTCGCATATTCAAACACATAAACAAGTATAAGGTGATAAACATAATTAACATTCAACGATTAATTAAGCAATTCGGATTAAAACAAACCAAGCATTAAATCTTCATTAAGATGGCTAATACCCGAGGGTATTAGCCCATAACCATTGTAATTATACAAGCGTGATCAATTAACCAATGTAAACTAAACGTTTTACCGAACGATACCAAAAATTAGATGATTACAAGAGTAAAGGAATTACACGGTGTCTTCTATGGAATCGTGATCGATGCTTGACCTTTGGCTGCTCTTTTTCGCTTCAGAAAATTCTTCGCTTCAGATTTTGTCCCTTTATGTGTATTGAGTCTTAGGAGAATAATGATTTGCACACTGAAAAGTCGTTTTTGAGTCCTCTATTTATAGTCTCTGAAAATTGATGGATACGCCGTATAGAGTAAGGTCAAAACAGCGTATAGGGGTAATTTTCTTGGAGTACGTGCTACGTTCTCAATAAATCAGTTATATCCTTCCCAATTTATATTTATCACCGGATCTTTGAATGTTTATCCAGCTAGATACGGCGTATGTAGTAGGAAGGATACGCCGTATTGGGAATTGATCATACGCGTTTTCTTGTGAAGTCCAGGCGCTGATACGCCGTATCTTCTTTGCTGGATACGGCGTATTGAACAGAAGTAAGCAATCTTCAAATACCATCGTTTTAGCTCCAAAATATGCGCCTTTTAGCTTGTCTTCACAAAACACTCCTTAATTACTGCAAATATCAACTTTAAGCAATTA
>BQNB010113451.1:0-21936 GCA_026074375.1 Tanacetum coccineum
AAGTAAGCTCAAAATCTTGTTCAATAAGATTATAATATGTATTAGAATGTTCATAATACTCTTAAGATCATATATGAACTCTTGTTAAAGCCTTGAATCCTTAAACCCATGCATTTTTTGTTAAAACTCTAAAAATGACCCATTTTGATTTTCTAAAACTTTTGTTATGTTATAACATCTTATTTTAGCTTATTCTAATAAGCTATAACCTGCAAATATGATTTGGAACCCTAAAATAAGCTTGCATGGCTTTTTGGACTTGATTTGCAAATTTTTTCATGCATAGGGGTATATATCTAAACTTTCTGAAATTTATAACTAAAGGGGCTGAAAATGTCATTATTCTAAAGTTATAACTATAAGGACCTATTTTATCAAGTTCTAAAGTTAAAGGTTTAAATTATATATACTTTATATATAAAGGACTAGACTTGTAAAAGTTTATAAACCAAGGGTATATATTGCCATTTTTGCAAACTTAAAAATATAAAATATAATATTTTTATATAATCAACGATCGACGCATTATAAAATAATTACGTTATATAATTAACGTAATTTATTATTGACTAACTTTTAAAGAAACTTAAAATCTTATCGTATCACGATACTAGGGAATTTCATATGAGGGGTTCCATTTGGGTATTTGTTTTGACGAGTTTGCTGGGTTTACGATTTAAAGTACCCTGGCTCCACAAACGATACTACATGGCCTCTGGATTATGATAGCCCGAACAGTGATACAATACTTCCATAAACTAATAAATCAAATATAAATGTTAACTCTGTAAAGTTGTGAAACATAAACAATCAAACTAAGACTTGACATATTACCCCATGTTGTGTGACGAAGTCGTTACTTTCACTTGATATACTTTTGCCATCAATTAGATTTCCCGTGTTAAGGTGAGTTCATAGCCTCGCATTTTAAATCTTCTAATGTTTTCATAAACCCGCGAGGGGGATACATGCTATAAACCATGAATACGAGTATTTTTCCAACTGTATGCTATCCTGATATATTATTGCCTAAGTCCTTACTTTTGCCATTAAGACCCCACTATCATGAACCGTTAATTACTTTTCGGAGTAAGCGCGAATGCTGTGAATAGATCTATTTGGGACTGAGCTTCCTCGTTGGTGTACCTATACTTTCTGGTAACCAAACGCACTTCATTTGAATCACTATGCGGGTGTTTGGCAAAGGCACCCGTTGGGGCAACTTCTTGTAATTATTGATTATCTCAAGGTCTCGGTGTCATGAGCTTAGGGCAATAATACTGTTTTCTATAATAATTGTACTCATTGCAATTATTACACTTATGGGTGTATAACAACGTAACCCACTATTGAACTTGTATTCAAACTGTTTAACATAAACCTATGAATTTCACTCAACCTTTGTGTTGACTTTTTAGCATGTTTATCTCAGGTAACTGAGCATCTTATGGCACGGAGTGGCACGGACTTAAAGATGGCTAAACTGTTATCATTCAAACTTTATGTTTTCATGTAGATTTTGGGACCTCTGTTTGTAAAAACTCTGATGAAATAATAAATGATAACTTATCTTTTAAAAATGTCTCTTTTGAGTCGTTTTCTATGATTATGACTGTTGTACTATGAAATAATACCCCAGATTAGCTTTCGCTGCTATATGTCAAAAATGGGGGTGTTATAGATTGGTATCAAGAGCCACGGTTATAGAGAACAAGGTTGAAACCTTAACTATAACTACTTTTCTTTTTCCATCCAAGAAAGTCCTCTGTGCCACTACATCTTTCGGAATAGTATGTAAAGTACATAACTATTATACTATTTATAAATAACTTACGTTATTTACCATTGGGTTGAACAGAGCGATGTCTTCTCCCAGCCACCCTACTTCCAATATTGAGGATGCTTTTTCCTCTAACTTTCCAGACTATATCTCGGCTTCCCCGGACTATGTCCCAGCTTCACCAGGAAAAACTTATTCTAGCTCTTCAAATAACTCATTTGGTTTAGTTCCAATAGCTTCACCAACTCTTTCACTTTTTCATGATGACCCCTATATAAAGGTCATGCATGCATACTATGTTAAAGAACCACCTATTCCACCACCAACTATTGTGCCTCCGTCTTCAATACTATCTCTAATGTTTAATCCTCAAGAATTCTTTCTTCCTGAGGAATTATTGCTACTTAAGAAACGAGGCCATGACCGATCATCCTCCTCTACTTCTGCCCTACCTTAAGAATTTGAGATAGGAGAAAGCTCTCGTAAGACAAGTCTAGAATGTCATGAGGAGAAAATTGAGGAAATTTTAAATCACCTAGATGAACTCTCTCTCGACCGCATTGAGCACATAGAAGACAAAATCAAAGGTCTTCAAAATGGTCGGGTGATCATACAACAATATTTTGACAATCTAGAAGCTGAACTCCTAGATTATCATACTCAAATTGCTAAACTTCAAAGAAAACAAATGAGAAATAACAACAAGATTACTCTGGCTCGCTTCAAGATTGCTAATCTAGAACAAATCATCGAAGATATCCAGGCTCGTCACCAAGCAGACAAGGAAAGTTTTCTGAATGCAATCTATGAACACAAGAACAGCCAGGAAGGACCATTGGACTACTAGATTAGATACTAGTTATAGCCTTTGTTAGAACCTAGCCACTGGATGTGTGGTATAAATAACAACACTTGTCAAATTTTGACTATGTACAATACAAAGGCAAGTTGTTCATGATATAATACAATGGCAATCCCGTTATACCTTGTTGTTTCATAATACCGATATATCCATCCTTAAACAATTTCTCTTATATCATCATCTCCGTCTTCATCATTATGAATCTTACCGTGACCTCTAGAAAATAAGTTAGATGCTTGTTAGAATTCATATCAAATAAGTATCTATATCACTATTGTTAAAAATGCTTAAAATGCAATGCTTATTTTAAGTATTTTAAGACTTGTGATATCATTCTTATTACGTGTTATCTTATGTTGATAGAATGCCTCCCAAAAGGACATCAACATCTGAAGCACCAGCCATGACTCAGGCTGCCATCAAGAAACTAGTTGCTGACAGTGTTACCGCAGCTCTAGAAGCACAAGCTGCAACGATGGCAAATGCTGACAATACCAATAGGAACACCGGAGCAAGAGAAGCTCCTGTAGCAAGAAAGTGTAGCTACAAAGAGTTCATGAGCTGCCAACCTATCAACTTCAAAGGTATGGACACTATGAATTTCAAGTGATGCCATTTGTTTTAACTAACGCACATGTTGTATTCATGGATCTCATGAATCGTGTGTGTAAACCATACTTGGATAAATTCGTAATAGTGTTCATCGATGATATTCTCATCTACTCTCGTAACAAGGAAGAGCACGCAAATCATCTGAGAATAATCCTAGAATTACTCAAGAAAGAGAAGTTGTATGCCAAGTTCTCCAAGTGTGATTTCTGGATTCGTATCGTGCAATTTCTTGGACACTTAATTGATAATCAACGACTTCATGTTGACCCCGCCAAGATTGAAGCAGTTAAGAATTGGACATCTCCTACTACACCTACAGAAATACGTTAATTCTTAGGACTCGCCGGTTATTATCGAAGATTTATCAAAGATTTCTCAAAGATTGCAAAGTCTTTGACTGAATTAACCCAGAAAAACAAGAAGTATATCTGGGAAAAGACCAAGAGTCGGCTTTTCAACTGCTAAAACAGAAGCTATGTGAAGCTCCAATCTTAGCATTACCAGAAGGAAATGACGATTTTGTTGTTTACTGTGATGCATCCCATCAAGATCTAGGAGCGGTGTTAATACAAAGAGAGAAGGTTATTGCATATGCATCCCGACAACTTAAGCCTAATGAAGAAAACTATACCACTCATGATCTCGAATTAGGAGCAGTAGTGTTCGCTCTTAAAATTTAGAGACACTATCTGTATGGCACCAAATGTATTGTGTTCACTAATCATAAAAGTCTTCAGCATATCCTTGATCAGAAAGAGTTGAACATGAGACAACGCCGTTGGCTAGAATTGCTTGCAGATTACGATTGTGAAATTCGCTATCATCCTGGAAAGGCAAATGTTGTAGCAGATGCCTTAAGCCGGAAGGAACGAATCAAACCACTCCGAGTTAGATCATTAGTTATGACCATTCATCCAAAATTACCCTCACAAATTCTCAAAGCTCAAACCGAAGCACTCAAAGAAGAAAACATCAAGGCTAAAAACTTATGAGGAATGGACAAATCATTTGAAATACGTCCTGATGGAACTCGTTCTATCAAGAATAGAAGTTGGTTACCACCCTTTGGTAATCTGATAGACTTGATCATGCATGAGTCCCATAAATCAAAGTATTCCATTCACCCAGAATCTGACAAGATGTATCAGGATCTAAAGAAACTCTATTGGTGGCCTAACATAAAGGAAATCATTACTAAATATGTTAGCAAATGTTTGACATGTTCTAGAGTTAAAGCAGAATGTCAGAAGCCATCTGGCTTACTAGTTCAATCAGAGATTCCTATGTGGAAGTGGGAGAGAATAACAATGGATTTCATCACTAAACTACCCAAAACCTTAAAAGGACATGACATAATATGGATCATTGTCGATCGCCTTACCAAATCCGCACATTTCATCCCTACCCAAGAGATAGATAGTATGGAAACCCTTACAATATTGTACATAAAGGAAATAGTCTCCCGGCATGGAGTGCCAATATCTATCATCTCAGATCGTGACAGTCATTTCACGTCCAGATTCTGACAATCATTACAAAGTACTTTAGGTACTCAATTAGACATGAGTATGGCATATCATCCTGAAACCAATAGACAAAGTAAAAGAACCATCCAAACACTCGAAGACATGCTTCGAGCCTGTGTTATAGATTCTGGAAAAGGATGGGAAAAACACTTACCATTAGTAGAATTTTCTTACAATAACAGTTACCATGCCAGTATTAAGGCAACATCATTTGAGGCACTTTATGGTAGAAAGTGCAGATCACCTGTTTGCTGGGCCGAAGTTGGAGATGTTCAACTTACGGGACCAGAAATAATCCATGAAACCACTGAAAATATAGTGCAAATTCGACAACGCTTGTAAGCTGCAAGAAACCAGCAGAGAAGTTATGCCAATATAAGACGAAAGCCTTTGGAATTTCAAGTTGGAGATCGTGTTATGTTAAAAGTGTCACCTCGAAAAGGTGTCATCCAATTCGGAAAACGAGGAAAGCTTAACCCTCAGTACATTGGACCTTTCAAAATCTTTAAATGGATTGGCCCAGTGGCATATAAACTTGTGCTTCTTGAAAAGCTCAGTAATATCCATAGTACTTTCCATATTTCTAATCTAAAGAAATGCTTATCTGACGAATCCCTTGTCATTCCAATGAAAGAGCTTCGGCTTGATGACAAACTTAACTTTCTGGAAGAACCAGTGAAGATCATGGATCGAGAAGTCAAGCAACTAAAACAAAGTCGTATTGCTATTAGGACCAGAATTTACGTGGGAGTGCGAAGATCAAATTCGTGCCAAGTATCCACATTTGTATTCAAACATCACTCCGGCATCCAACTAAATATCGGGACGAGATTTCTTTTAAGGGAGGGAGACTATAACAACCCGTAATTCTCATCAATATAATTATCCATCTATTAAATTAGATGCACTGTAATATCCATCTATTAAATTAGATGCACTTTATATGCCACCTTTTACAGGGAAATTTTTTGCTTTATCTCATTATGCAACATAACTTGCATCTCTAAAGTAAACGAGCTCACGCAACCTCTACCAATGCCATCTTTATTTATGTTTATATCATGTAAACATCCTAATATATCAAGTCTATATCTTAATATCATTTTTACCAAGTACATTATCCATTTAACGTACTTTTGAAAATGTTATTTCAAAACAAGCATTAAACGTTAACGTTTATATCAAAACCCTAATTATATGTAACGTATACATATAAAATAAATGTACAAGCCTCTAAATCATGTGTACAAGTATCAATACACAACATTTTAATATCTTTTCCCTCCTAAATCATGTTACAACTTTCTAAAGCACAATGTATAAGCTAATCATGCCTAAAAACCTAATTAGGTCATTTAATCATACCTACCACCACTATGACTTCACCACCATGTCACCAAGCAGCTTACAAGTACCTCTATCACAACCCTTGGCCACCAAGAAAGCCTTGTCACCTCCTTGTCCCTTTTCTTTGCTGCGGCTAAACCACACACCCCCACATCTCTTAGCTATAATTCTAGCCCACCATACTCATCACCTAGCCTTCCTAAGTCATCACCCTACACCCTTGGTCCTTACTCTAGGAATAAACCTTGGCCACCAAGGTATTCGCATGCTATAAATAGGCCAAGACCCTCATTCACTTCAATCACACCTCAAACACTTATCTCACTCTCAAATGGAGTTCTAACTCAGCCAAGGAAGGTCAAATGAAGTCCCTAAGCTTAGAATAGAAGCCAACAATCAAGAAAAAGGAGCCCTTGAAGTCGTTACTAGGTGTACGAACCCGAAAACCCCATTTCGACCCATTTTAGCTAAAGTAAGTTCAAAATCTTGTTCAGTAAGCTTATAATCTGTATTAGAATATTCATAATACTCTCAAGATCATATATAAACTCTTGTTTGAAGCCTTGAATCCTCAAACCCATGCATTTTTTTGTAAAAACCCTAAAAACGACCCGTTTTGATTTTCTAGCTAACAAATCCTTTTTATAAACTTTTGTTATGTTAAAACAACTTATTTTAGCTCATTCTAATAAGCTATAACCTGCAAATATCATTTGGAATCTTAAAATAACCTTGCATGGCTTTTTGGACTTGTTTTGCAAAAGTATTTCATGCATAGGGGTATATATCGTAACTTTCTGAAATTTATAACTAAAGAGGCTGAAAATGTCATTTTCATAAAGTTATAACTATAAGGACCAATTTTGTCAAGTTTTAAAGTCAAAGGTTTAAATTATATACAGTTTATATATAAAGGACTAAACTTGTAAAAGTTTATAAACCAAGGGTATATATTGCCATTTTTGCAAACTTGAGAATATAAAATATAATATTTTTATATAAATATTAATCATCGATCGACGCATTATAAAACAATTACGTTATATAATTAACGTAACTTATCATCAACTAACTTTTGAAGAAACTTAAAATCTTATCATATCACGTTACTAGGGAGCTTCATATAAGGAGTTTTATTTGGGTATACGTTTTGACGAGTTTGCTGGATTTACGATTTAAAGTGTCCTGGCTCCTCAAACGTTTACTACATTACCTCTAAATTATGATGGCCCGAATAGTGATACAATACTTCCATAAATTAATAAATCAAAATAATATGTTAAACTTTATGAAGTTTTGAAACATAAACCAACACACTAAGACTTAACATATTACCCCAGGTTGCGTGACGAAGCCGTTACTTTCACTTTATATACTTTTGCCATCAATCAGATTTCCCCTGTTAAGGTGAGTTCATAGCCTCGCATTTTAAATCTTCTAATGTTTTCATAAACCCGCGAGGGGGATACATGCTATAAACCATGAATACGAGTATTTTTCCAACTGTATGCTATCCTGATATATTATTGCCTAAGTTCTTACTTTTGCCATTAAGACCCCACTATCATGAACCGTTAATTACTTTTCGGAGTAAGCGTGAATGCTGTAAATAGATCTATTTGGGACTGAGCTTCTCCATTGGTGTACGTATACTTTCTGGTAACCAAACACACCTCATTTGAAACACTATGCGGGTGTTTGGCAAAGGCACCCGTTGGGGCAACTTATTATGATTATTGATTATCTCGAGGTCTTGGTGCATGAGCTTCGGGCAATTATACTGTTTTCTATAATAATTGTACTCATTGCAATTCTTACACTTATGGGTGTATAACAATGTAACCTACTATTAAACTTGTATTCAAACTGTTTACTATAAACCTATGAATTTCAATCAACCTTTGTGTTGACCTTTTTAGCATGTTTATCTCAGGTAACTAAGCACCTTATGGCATGGAGTGGCACGGACTTGAAGATGGCTAAACTGTTATTATTCAAACTTTATGTTTTCATGTAGATTTTGGGACCTCTATTTGTAAAAACTCTGATGAAATAATGAATGATAACTTATCTTTTAAAAACATATCTTTTGAGTCGTTTTCTATGATTATGACTGTTGAACTATGAAATAATACCCCAGATTAGCTTCCGTTGCTATATGTCAAAAATATGGGTGTTATAGATGTCAGAACAGTAATCTTCAAATGTCTTCATTTAAGCTTCAGAATGCGTGCCTTTTTGCTAATCTTCATCAAGTACTCTATAATTACTGCAATTCTTAAATACGAACGATTAAGTAAAAAATTCTTTGCAATAATTAAACTAAATAGGTTATTGACATGGGATAAATGATTCTATTAAAGTAGCGTTATTTGATGTCATCAAGTATCCCCCCACTTGAATCCTACATGTCCTCAAGTAGCCTTTAGAAGTTTATGAAAATGTATCCCTAATGATTTTTTCGTTAAGCATTTATTTGATCAATTACAAGTACACAACTAAACACCTCACGAAATAGTTAGATGAAAACACTCAAATCACTCAACTAATCTATATGGTAACATGTAACTAATTCGCTCAATTGCTCAGTCGTGATGAGTATTTTATCATAGGCATGGCAAGGATACACATCTTCACCACTAGAGCTAAGGAGTAACAAATTTATAAAGGTAAATGGGTTTTATTATAAGGCTTAGGGTTGGTCATTCTACAATCTTTCACCAAAAGTACCACACCAACAAGGCAGCTGAATCACACATACATGGCCGTAACGACAGAATAGACATGTGTGTTCGATCATATCCTCATTCGAGTTTAACCAAGGGTTAGGATGAAGAATGATATAGGGTATGAATCTTCTAACTTTCACTAAATGTAATAAAGGAACAAGGCAGCTGAATCACACATACATGGCTGTAACAACAAAATAGACATGCATGACTTGATCACATCCTCATTCGAGTAAAACCCAAGGTTAATGATTAAGAAAGGGAAATATATTGTTGTTAAATAAAAATTACGAAACAAATAGACTAAGTCCAAAACAAATAAGGCACAAGTTGCCAGACACTTTTTCTCGACCGTTACCATGAAAAAGACACAACTATATACAAACGTCTTGATCATTGATCAAAAACAACAACCTAAGTTGGCATTCCCGTAACAGTCAACTTCCCAATCATTCTGTACTTTACATACTTTTACAAGACAAGTGGTGATATCTACCACTTTATACAAAAATTTACATCGTTGACTTATAAGACGTATCAACGAATAATTGATCCTTGATATAATTCCTTCGGTTTAAGCTTTTGCAAAACGATTATCTCTAAACTTTCCTCCTCTTTTTTGTTGCGATTTTTCTAAATTTTTTGTTCTTTTCATATACTAACTACGAAACTCGGTATAATTTCACCATCTTCACAATCATAATAACTCCAGATATTTCCTTCGATAATTCTTCATTCTTCGGATGCACCAATAATTGTGATGGTAGTAAAAATACATGAGTTTTTGACTACTTTATACATTCCCATTTGCAATGTGAAAATTTCTTCCCAACCGTACCAAAGATAGAAAATTGACACAAGACTCGGGAAATACATACTTTACACTTTAAGCAACTAGCAACTGATAAATGGACTTAGTCTAACAGGGTAGGCTAAGGTTTAAAGGTGTAACGAAACAAACAGTTGGTGTTATTCCTAAAGGATTGGCTTTATTGGTTTTTCTAGGGGTATCTTACTCTTAAGATGAGAGTAAACAAAAGGGTTTATACGAGGATTTAACTAACCAGTGTAGTTAGTTAGTAAAACAACATATAAAGGCTTTTTGTGTGTAATCCTAGAAATTTACCAATTTATACAAGTTACTCCATCTAAATCTATAATACTCATTATTGTGGTCTCGAATAGATATACCAAGCCAAGTTCTAAAGTCTACAACATCACCGGCACACTCATATTTTATGGATTTGGGTAAACATTTGGAAACGGATAAGGTTAAACCCTCACAATATTTAATAAAGGTTATTGTGTGCAGGTTATGTAACAAGTAATTTCACAAAAGTGTGCTTGATTTTTTTTAATTTGAGCATAATTTAAGCATTTTACGTGAAAAATAGGACAAATACGCATTCTAATTCCCATCCCCCCACTTGATTTATACAACATCCTCATTGTATAGATAAAGCATTAAAAACGGGAATTAAAAGAACTAAAATGAGAAACTCCCCTGATATTTTACTCGATAGATTCTCCAAGTTAAGTTTATGAGCAAGAATGTGTGTTGTAAATGCGTCTGTATTCCAGCATGACTACAATCACACATAGGATTCTAGATGAGCGATACTTCACTAACTTCGTCGATGTCTTTGTAGCGAGGTCCTGTGTAAAATATAGGAAAACATGCAAAATCCTATCTTGGTACCTATGGTTAATTATAAATAAACTAAACAAACTATACAGGAGACCAATACGCTGTATCCATAAATTGGAATACGCCGTATTAAGAAACCTGTAAAAAGTATCTAAATATGGGTCAGTCTATTGAATACGCCTTATCATGTACATGAATATGCCGTATTGACAGAACTGACAATAATGTTTAAAGTGCATAAAAAATAAAGGACTGATAACGTCCAGACATTCAATATGACGTATGGTATGGAGAGGATATGCCGTATTGATGTCTGGGAAGACAGACTCAATAAAAATAAATAACAATCCGGGTTGTCTCCCGGGAAGCACTTTTGTTTCAGCTAGTCTTTAAGTTAGACTTTTTTCTTTCAGCTTTCTTTTATTCTGTTCGTGTCACCTTCCATCCGTTGTCCTTTTTCTGAAAAATTTCTTGGTAGATTTGAGAGATACTATCTTCGTTTCTTTACCAAGTATTATATTCACATCTTCTTATAGCAATGTATTCTTCGTCAGGTCCTAGTGAATATTTTATAGCTTTAAACTTCTTAGCTTTGCATACCTTTTTATTAGGTTGCTCATCATTCTTATTGTCTTCTTTACGCTTTATTTGTCTCAGCTCATTCCCTTCTTCAATGTCATGTTCGTCATGGGCTTTGAAGAATGAACTAGTAGCAGTGTTGAGGGGGTTTCCATAGTCAGATTTCTTCCATTCATTATTGTTTAGAATGCTGTCATTCATTCGTCTTTTATTCCAACTTCTATTCATCTAAGATTGGAATAATACCGTTTTAGTCCTTCCATCTACTTTCATATGGTTTTCAAATGATGAATTTACTCGTGATATAAATTCAAGTGGATCAATCCCCCAGTTATCCCCTTCGTCCAACATCTCTTCTTCACCATCGTGGGATTCGGGATAGAATTTACAAAAGAATTTTTCTACTAGCTCTTCCCAAGTGGTAATTTTTCCTTCCCCTCATTTATCCACCATTGTCTTGCATCATCAGCTAGTGAGAGAGGAAAAACCTTCATTCGTAGTCGATGAGAGTCCACACCAGGAATTTTGATTAAATCAAGTAATTCAAGAACCTTAGCAATGTGGTCCACCACGTCTTCATCAAACATACCATGGTATGCATTATTTTTTAATTCTATCAAAAATTCGTTGCTGAGTTCAATATTTATATCGTCGTTGGTATTTGGCTCAGTAGGATTTGATTCAGCTTGAGCATTTTCCATGTATTTCTTTAAAAGTGGTTCTGCCATAGTTCTTGTAGTATCTTTTTCAATCAACTAGCTCTGATAAGTATGACCTGTAACAAAGGTAAAAATATCAGCATGATTTTCTCTGAAGAAAGATAGAATGTTTGAGCACGAAAATCAAATATGGAGAATCAGTTTCTGTTATCAGACAATCAATACGCCGGTCTTCAATAGATCTGAATACGCCGTATTAATCTTTTTAATGAATACGCTGTATTGGATAAGAAAGTTGGATACGCCGTATCCAATGGAAGTGGATACGCCGTATCCAATGGAAGTGGATACGCCGTATCAGGTTATCGACTAGAACAGTGTATTTAGAAAATAATTAAACTAATAAACAATTAAACCAATAAACAATTAAAAATACAAAAATACAAGCAAATATAACACTATCCATAAGGGTTACGAATACTATAATGTTCTAATGTTAAAAACCAAATTATCAAATAAAAATCAAGATTAAATTTTCACTCTCCAGCAGCGGCGCCAAAAACTTGATGTGTCGTTGTGTGGTTGTAACTTATGTTTCAAGTTTTAAATTTATATTTTGTCGACTTAACCAAAAACAACACTTTAGCGGGCAGTGTACCCGGTCATATGGGAGTTTCGTGGTAAGTAGGGTGTCGATCACTAAGAGCGAGAAACAATTTTTCAATTTATTAATATTTTGGTTATCTAAACAAAATTAATTCTATTCTATGTTAAACCTATGTTAAACCTATGTTAATCCTAAATCTAATGGATAAGGGGGTTTTCAGCCTGAGAGACTGGCACGGGTTTTGTGGTGACTAAAATCAACTTAAGACACGTGATTTTTTTTGGGCGAAAATTTAAAAAAAATGTTCGTCGAAAGTATATAAAAGTGCCCATCTATAGTTAGATAGTTTAATTTTCTTCGCGATGGTATAATTAAACTTGTGTAACTATTAACGGTTTGAAAGTGGGTTTTTAATTAAATTAACATAGGATTTAATCTAAGCCATTAGATGGAAATAAAATAGATGGTTGAGATTGAAGGGATTGTTCTTTAATTAGATATTGTTCTACATGGATCTTTTGACGAGGTGAGATCATGAAAGAACAATATCATCTCAAAGAACAAAGGAACACATCATCCCAGCCATTCGTTTTTCATCAAATAAAAAAAATCACTTTCCACCTTTTTTTAAAAACAACATATCTTGCAAGCGGTAAATCCTCAAAATACGAAAAATACACCATCACGACAAGAATACTTTTAGTTTTCAGTAGACAGGCACTTTGATATGTTTTCAACGAATTTTTCGAATTGAAATTTCCGCCCAGAAAAATCACACGTGATTCGTAAAATCACTTATAATTTTTTTTATAGCATAAACAAATAAATTTTATTATTATTTATGGGCAATTTCATATCTACCCTGTTTAATAATAGAAATTTCATATATACCCAAACATGCTTTAAAAACATTGTACATTATGCATTCATTGGTTACACCATGGGTATATATGAAATTAATGTTCAAAGTAGGGTGATATATAAAATTAATCCCTATTATTTACATAGTATTGGAAGTAAAATGAGAAACAAGTTGTGTCGCTAGTCCTTTTTAATTGCAAAACTAATTCTTTTGGAAACTACATTTGTGGATTTGGGTTTCATAACATTGTTATTCATAACCCATTAGACTATGTTGAGTAGCCCTACCACCTCAGATTCAAGAAAATTAAAAGTATCAAACACGTAATTTAAAAAAAATCATGTGTGATATCATAAATCACAAGTGATTTCACAAAATCACATGTAATTTTACGAAATCACATGTGTTTTTTAAATTAACGGCGAGAATATTTTATCTTTTAGTAGATGGTCATTTTTAGACGACTTTTTAGTGTTAAAATGTTTGCCAAGAAAAATTACATGTGATTTGTTGTTTTTAAAAATCATGTGCTATTTCATAAATCGCATGTGATTTCACAAATTCACTTATGATTTTTAAAGTAATAAATCATTTGTGATTTCATAAATTCATAAATCGCATGTGAATTTGCAAATTTACGTGTGATTTTTCGAATCACGTGTGATTTTTTCTGGGCGAAAATTTAAAAAAAAAGTTCGTCCAAAGTATATAAAAGTACCCGTCTATAGTTAGATAATTTAATTCTTTTCGCGATGGTATAATTAAATTTGCGTAATGATTAACGGTTTGAGAGATATTTTAATTTTTAAAAATAGAATGAAAGTGGGTTTTTAATTAAATTAACATAGGATTTAATCTAAGTGATTAGATGGAAATAAAATAGATGGTTGAGATTGAAAGGATTGTTCTTTAATTAGATATTGTTCTACATGGATCTTTTGATGAGGTGAGATCATGAAAGAACAATATCATCTCAAAGAACAAAGGAACATATCCTAGCAATCCATTTTTCATCAAATAAAAAAAATCACTTTCCACCTTTTTAAAAAAATAACATATCTTGCAAACGGTAAATCGTCAAAATACGAAAAATACACCATCACGACAAGAATAATTTTCTTTTAGTAGACAGACACTTTAATATATTTTCGACTACTTTTTAGAATTGAAATTTCCACCCAGAAAAATCACATGTGATTTGTAAAATCACTTGTGATTATTTTTTATTTTTTTTTATTTTTTACAGCATAAACAATTAACTTTTATGATTATTTATTATTATTTATGGGCAATTTCATATCTACCCTCTTTAAAAATAGAAATTTCATATATACCCAAACATACTTAAAAATATTGTACATTATGCATTCATTGGTTGCACTATGGGTATATATGAAATTAATCCCTATTATTTACATAGTATTGGAAGTAAAACGAGAAACAAGTTGTGTCGCTAGTCCTTTTTAATTGAAAAACAATTTTTTTTGGAAACTACATTTGTGGATTTGGGTTTCATAACCCATTAGACTATGTTGAGTAGCCCTACCGCCTCAGATTCAAGAAAATTAAAAGTATCAAACACGTAATTAAAAAAAATCATGTGTGATATCATAAATCACACGTGATTTCACAAAATCACATGTCATTTCACGAAATCACATGTGATTTTTAAATTAATGACGATAATATTTTATCTTTCAGTAGATGGTAATTTTTATATACTTTTGGCGACTTTTTATTATTAAAATTTTCGACAAGAAAAATTACACATGATTTGTTGTTTTTAAAAATCACGTGCTATTTCATAAATTGGATGTGATTTTACAAATTCACTTATGATTTTTAAAGTAATAAATCACGTGTGATTTCATAAATTCATAAATCGCATGTGAATTTACAAATTTAACGTGTGATTTTTAATGTAAGAAATCACATATGATTTTTCGAATCACGTGTGATTTTTATTGAGCGGAAATTTAAAAAAAAATTCATCGAAAGTATATAAAAGTGTCTGTCTATAGAAAGATAATTTAATTCTCTTCGCGATGGTATAATTAAATTTACGTCAAACGAAAAATATACACCATCGCGACGAGTATTTTTTTATCTTTCTATAGGGGGCAATGCTATATACTTTCGACAAACCTTTTTTCCGAATTTTTTTCAATCACGTCAAATCACATGTGATTTGTATCACAATCACATGTGATATTGTAAAATCACATGTGATTTTTTCAGACGTGACTGAAAAAAATAATCGAAAAAAAAAGTTCGTCGAAAGTATATAGAAGTGCCAATATAAATTTTTAAAAAGTAAATGTATCTATATTTGTATATAATATATATAGTAATATATATATATAATATAATATATTATATAAGTAATAGTAAATATATAATATGTATATTGTATAAATATATAAGTTCCATACCATTACATATATACATACATACATATATACATACATACATATATACATACATACATATATACATACATATATATATATATATATACATATACATATATATATATATATATATATATACATACATACATATATACATACATACATTTATACTGATTCGTAGTTTTACGTACCTAACGAAATATATAATAATAATACTACTTAGGTAAATTCCAACTATTCACCTTTAACCAAGGTAAAAAGTCAAAACTTACAAAAAATAATAATATATAATATACGTATGTTTAACCGGGTAAGTATGAATCACCGGGTCGATCCCAACGACATGAAATTGAAACAACACGTTTTAGGTTCGGATCCTGATTTAATGAAAACAAGAGATAGATTTTGGATAAGCTATTACTACTAATTAAGAAGCAACAAAAAAATGAACAATTAAGCAAGTAGACAAACTAAAATTTCACTAAATAAAGAAAAACTGCCGAAAATTATTAAAAATAAAAGCCCTAATTTTTATCCTTTTTATAAAAGTTTAATTAAACTAATTAGAAATTAACCTAATTACTAATTAAAACTAATAAACTTAATTAAATTCTTAATCTAAGGACTAATGGTGCAAAAGGAAAAGGACGGTCTGAACTAAAATACTAACGGGCAAGGATGAACTATGAAACAACTAAAATAGGAAAGATGCGAGAATGGTCCCTGAGAGTCTACCCCGACAACAAACTAAGGCCCGAATTAAGGTGAGACTTGAAAAAGTGCTTAAAATGAAAAACTCAAAGAAGCAAAGTTGTAGAGGGAGCTAGTGGGAACAACTTTAATGAAAAGACTTATATCTAAAAATCACTAATAAGCTCAATAAGAGCTTATTAAGCAGCTGACCTCAGAAAGTAGGGCTTAACCCTTGGTTTTAGAAAATGAGCTGTAAAAAACTTAATACTAGATAAAAATGCAAAAGGAAAGAAGTTCTAAAGAGCTTATGATGTGATTAATCTATAAATGAAAAGAAATTAAAGCTTAAACTACTTTTATGCTACTGAAATTGATCAAGAACTAAGCAAACTCAGGAAATAAGCTAGGAAATACACAATTAAAATAAGCTAAAAACCTTAATAAGCTAAACTAGAACTAGACTCAAATCCTAAGGACATAATAACCAAACTACTTATTATCCAACTAATAAGCTATAAAATCTAAACTAAAGGCTGAATTAAAACAATTAAATCCTAAGTTCTAAGTACTGTTTTTGGCTTTTTAACTTTTTGACAGCAAAAATAAGCTAAGATAATAAGCTAGAAAAAGAATTAAAGACTTAACTATATTAAGCTATAATAAAAAACATCGGAGCAAACTTTGGCATATGAATGAGAGCATCCGCGAAACTTAGCTCAAAGTGAAGATTACGGAAAATTTCCATAAACTTTGAAGCAAGGATATCATCCTTTTCACGAATCTTTTCTTTGTTGAGTCTTGATGGGTAAGGTAAATTAGGTTTGGTTTTGTTGGAAGAAGGCTCTTTGATTGGTTCTTTGTCTTTGGTTTGTTCATGGACGAATGGAGGAGGTT
The DNA here is from genome assembly GCA_026074375.1 of Tanacetum coccineum. Taxonomy (NCBI): domain Eukaryota; kingdom Viridiplantae; phylum Streptophyta; class Magnoliopsida; order Asterales; family Asteraceae; genus Tanacetum; species Tanacetum coccineum. The sequence goes on from BQNB010113451.1 coordinate 17,210, forward strand.
GGATGTCTTCGGTGCTTGGTAGCTCCGTATCCTTTGTCACCTCACTTTCCTTTTCCACCACCGGCGGTGGAATCGGAGGTCCATCGTATGAAACACCACTACGAGTTGTAATTGCCTTGGTTTCGTTCCTAGGGTTTGGAATGGTATTGCTAGGTAAAGAACTTGAACTTGAAGGTTGGTTGGTATGATAATTTTGCATGAAACCGAGCATCATCTTCTGAAAATCATCTTGCTTCTTTTGAGACTCATTGTAAACTCTTTGAAAATCATTTTGGGTTCTTTGAAAATTATCCAACTTCATTTGCCAATTATTCATGTTCGCATCATTAGCTTTAGAATAACTTTCAAAATCCGTTTTAGATACTCCTTGAGTTTGTGAAACGAGAGGAAAAGCTTGATTAACCAAAGGTTGATTTGTTGGAGGTTGGTATGGTGGTGCTTGGTAAACGGCTCCTTGATTGTTAGGACGGTTTTGGTTAAAATTTCCTCCACGGTGTTGGTTGAAATTAGAATTGGTTCCTTGGTAACGGTTTTGATTGTTTTGGACATTCGGTTGATTGAAACCTGGTGGTTTCATTTGACTTGCCAGATTGGAAGGTTGGTTCCTTTGGAGAAAATTACCAACAGCTGCGGTTTGTTAAAATTGTTGGATATTGTCTTGAAAAATGGGAAAATCGTTTCCACCTCGAGTTAACGGACAATGGTTAAAATTGTGATTTGATCCACAAGTGACACATACTTCCTCAACTGCTTTGACGGGTGCAGGAGTAGTAACAACTAAAGCTTTCATTTGATTCATCATTTGGTTCATCTTGATAGTCATCTTATCCTCTAGAGAAGCGGCTATTTGTTGCATATCGAAAGAATTATTGGAAGGCGAAGAAATAGAAAGAGGAGCATCCGTACTCACTCTTGAATCATTAGCACGACTTCTTGAGTAACGAACTTTTGACTTGCTTTCGATAATCGCTAAACCTTCTTGAGGCATTTTGTCCAAGAAATTGCCACCTGCTGCAGAATCTAAGGCATCTTGATCGTTTGAATTCAAAGAGTTGTAAAAAGTATCGAGTTGGTGGAGTTCCGAAAAGCCATGGTGAGGACATTGACGAAGGAGTCCTTTAAAACGTTCCCATGCTTCATTAAAGGCTTCGTTTGGTTTCTGGTAAAAAGTAATGATCTCATTTCGATAGTAAGTGGTTTTTGAAGGTGGGAAGTATTGGTTTATGAATTTTGAAACAAGGTCGTCCCAAGTGAGAATTGATCTTGGTGGTTCTTTGTCTAACCAATCTCGGGCTTCACCGTCTAGAGAAAAAGGGAAAAGCAAAAGCTTAACCGAAGTGTTCGGAACTTCTGGATGTCTAAACGTTGAAGTGACCTTGTTAAAAAATCGAAGGTGATTGTGGGGATCTTGTCTACCCGTAAATTTGTTGCTTTGCACAAGATTGATTAACGGTTGCTTAAGCTCGAAATTGTTAGCATTGATTGGTGGAACAACTATAGCATCTTCATAACCCTCGATGGGTGCTTGTAACATTTGAGCCATCGTTCGATTGTCGGCCATTGGAACAACGTTTTGTTTAACAATTGGATCTTCTAAATCAAAATTTTTAACAACCGGAGTTTGTTGTTGACGACGTCTACGAGATTGCGAACGAGTGCGCATAAAAAGAAAAACTAACAATTAAAAAGCAAAACTTTACACTAATTTTTTTTTTTTTTTTTTTTTTTTTTTAGCAATGAATTTTAACGGTTACACGAAAGAGACTTAAACCAAATAATCAACTACTTCACGGTAGCTCTTGAAAATTTCTTTTCAAGGTGAGCCGTACTTGGTAGTGACACAAAAGGCAAGTGTTAAATCTTTGATTACGATTTGGGAAACAATTGCAAGTTCACACCGGAAATTGCAATGATAATATCACAATAAAGATAATTATTTGTTGGTGTTCCGTTAACCAACTTGGTTAATTTTATTTTCTGAATTAAGAAAATTTTTTTATTATTTTTTTTTTTTTTTTTCTATTTTTTTTTTTATCTTTACTTATACTAAAAAGAAAAGGAAAAATAATTTTTTACTTTTTATATTATTTATTTTTTGTTTGGATTTTTTTGATTTATGACAAAAATTTAACTTTCGAGGACGAAAGGATCTTCAAACCAAATCGACAAACACAAAACGAAGGAATCGCTTACACAGTCCCCACTGTCAACGAGGCGAGGTCGCCAAAAACTGATATCGAGTTTTTACACAGGGCGTAAAAAATAATATACTTAAAGAGTAAATTAAAGAATCTTACCCAAGTATCCCTTGACAATACCACTCACAAGAGATATATATATATATATACGTAGTTTTACGAGGCAAGTATGAATCACCCGGGTCGTTTCCCCAATGACTCGTGCAATGGAAACCTCGTTTAAGTTTAGATCCTGATTGTGAATAAGAGAAGAATATTTTAGATTTAATTATACTACTAAATTAAATGCACAATTAAACACTATTTAACAAATTAAACTAATTATGAAAGTAAAATAAAAGTACATTTAAGAAAACAAATGCAATTTTAAATCTTAAAATGAAAAACTAGATTCCTAAACCTAAATTAATGCTAACGAAAATTTTAGAGAAAAGAAAAATATTTTTTAAGGGTTTTTCGGATTTTTTATGAATTAAATACTATTTAATCTAAATTAAATTCTAAAAATAGAAATTAAATCTTAAAAATTTATAAAAATGATTTTTAAACTTATAAAAATGTAAAATATTATAAAAGCTAAGAAAACTATTTTTTTTTTTTTTTTTCTGAAAAGTTTTTCTAATTTTTATGGATTTTCTAAGATTTTTAAAAAACTATTAAAAACTTTAAATTAATGAAATAAAATATAAATAATTGATCCCTAAAAATTTATAAAAACTAACAATGTAATAGAAAAAATGTAGAAACTTAAGAAAAAACAAAGCCCTAATTTTAAACTATTTATTAAAAACTAAAAACCTAATTTATTATTAAAAAAAACTATTTTTATAAAACTTAAACTAAATCAATCAAACACAAGGGTTAAAAGAGACGAAACAGAAAGATAAGGGTAGGCGGCTAAACATTTAGTTTTATAAAAAAAAACACAAAGTTTGATCAATTGACAGAGATAGTCCCTTAACCTAGGGACTTAACTAGACTAACAATTAAACTAACGAGGGACTATCTATGTAATTAACTAAGGACTAACAGAGTAACTAACAAGGACTAACTGAGTAATTTTTTTACTAACAGAAACTTTCAAAAGTGGACAAAGATGACCCCTGAAGCAACTAACAACCAACAACCAGCATCCATTTTATAAAATAAACAGCTTATTATCTAACTTTTTAAGACAACTTTTATAAAAATTTAACCACTAACTTATTTAAACTAAGCTGAATGAGCTTATCAGCTTATAAGCTTCTAAAACTTAGTTTTCTACCTCTCAACTAAATGAACAAAGCAAAGCTAAATCACTTGACAGATTCTTAATACTCAATAAAATGCTTAATCAATCATTAGCAAAACCTCATAGCTTATTTAACTCTAATAACACTTAACAGCTTATTTCGAAGAAGAATAACAGAATAAGAATAAATGTAAACAATCAAAGTGTACCTTGACTTTCCAGCTAGAACAGGAAAGTAACCAGCTTATTGTGGGCTTATGGCTTAATCCACATAAGCCCTAAATCAAACCAACAACACCCTAAACTAGTCCTAATGCTATCCAATAGCTCTAAACCCTTGGAGTCTCAGCAGCCATCCAATTCCAAGAGAGACTCCAAGCCTTGAACCATTACTCAAACAAAAACACAAACACCAATACTTTGACAGATTTTAAATGAACATACCAATTTATTTGAAATAAAACTTTTATTAATTCTGAAATAAAGATTACAATACGAAATGAAAATTACATGGTATTTGAAATTCAATTAAAACGACTAACTCAATACATGATCGAAAATTAAACTACTAAAAATAAAAAAAATTAACCAAAAAATTACAATTCGAAGCTGGAATGATGGGGGTATTTATACCCGAAGCTTGATCTCCTCCCATCTTCTAGGTCCTTCTTTTCTTTAATCTTGGCCCTCCAACTCTTCTTTATCCTTGATGTAAGCCGTAGGATTTAAAGTGTGTATATACGGATCATTGACGTGGCTTGGTGTGCTAGTTATGTGAGTGTAAGCAATCACACACGTCACATCAACCAATCACAATGCTTCTTTCAGCCACGGTGGATTTGGTTGGGTTAATTGAAAGTGATGGATGGGTTACGGAGTGTGAGAGGGTTATTAACCCTATGGTTAATTAGGATGGGAGTGAGTGGTTAAGAAACTAGGGTTCATTGGGTGTTCTTGAGGGATTCGGTGTGTGTGAGTGTGTTTCGATCGCTTTTGGGGGAAATAAGTGAATAGTAACTGTAAAAACGTGTATAAGTTAAGCCGGGTTGGGGTGGGTTAGGTCGGGTTAGGGTTGGGTTATAATTGGGTAATCGGGTTGGGGCTAAGGTTGTGATTGGTTGAGAGATGGATCCACGGGTTTATTTGACCCGGGTAAGACCCGCGCCCTTTGTATCTTTGGGGGAATTACATAACTGGCCCTTGTGTTTATAAAGCACAATTTCAAGCTTAATAAATAACTTCCATAAATTGCAAAGTTAACCCTTGAATTTATAAAACAAATGGAATTGGGTTTGGTT